>CM060959.1:79934118-80047388 GCA_030765055.1 Mantis religiosa
CGTTTAATGCAACCTGAGAAGTCTGGGCTGGCAGAGCGTTGTTTTGATAACGACCATAGAGCCAATTTTCGGGAGACGACCATCTTGGCATAGTGCACCAGTTACTGGGAGCGGAGAATTAAGGAGATTTTGGCCGTTTCCTCTGAAAGGAGCACGCTTAATCGTGATGCTGTATTTCAGTTCAGCTGCTCTTGGAAACCGGCCTCAAAAAGGGAAATCCACCGATTTAAGAAGCAAAGATCAATACAGATTGATAATCAAGTTAAGTAGTTATGTTTCATTGACCCAATTAATTTGCTATACTCATGCCATCTCCTGACCTGGTATTTAATTTATTGAAAACAGTCTTTTGTTCAGTAATGCGAATTTTGATAGTGTTTTGCCTTTGTTTATATTTGTGTTATATCCAGTGATTCATTTGTGGTTATAACATTTAATAAATATCCTGATGATGGGAGTGATGCACGCTCCCGAAACGTCGATTTCTAATCGTCTTTTCACATGGCTTGCTGCCCGAGAAGTAATTGATAACTCTACTCTAGTTTTAAATCAAGATAAATAAATGTTTTATTCCTTTATCTACTTTATCTAAAATCAAATAAAAATGCAAATTAGCTTAGAATCGGGTGTGTAAACCTCCTACTTCTATTACTGCTCTCATTCTGTGGAACATAGATGAGAACAAATACCTAGTGAAAATCTCACGAGAGAATACTTCGCATTATATGCCAAAATCATTCATAAAAAATGAACTTGCCTGGATCTCACAGGCGGGAACCAGGAGTACCAACAATGTATCTACTACGGTGTGTTTGTTGCACATTAAGCTAACAGACTATAATAAGATTGAATTTTAGAGCGAAAAATTATGACCGTAGAAAATTATGGCCATTCTTTACTGAACAGCCCTCGTACGAAAGAAGGGAGGACGACCTTGCCTTTACCTACTGTATATCAGTCGGGATGGCTCACTTGGTTAGCCGCTGGCCTACTGATCTCATGGTCACGGGTTCACTTCCAGCTGACAATTTTAAGCGTGCTTAAAAGCGAAAATCCTATGTCAGTAGACCTAGTGGCATCGAAACGACTACTGAGGGACGAAATTCAGTCAAACCAGCGCCACTGATATTATCCAGGCACTCGATAGGGTCATTAACAAACAATTTATATAAGTTAATTACACATTGGCTATGTGTAGGTTTGAACTGGACAATTCAATGTCATAACCGGAATTTGAACCACAGATCTCCCGGTCTTCGCCCGGCTGCTCTTTACTATTGATATACATATGAACATGCCAGCATGACACTAAATTCTCCAGTTGATAATTCTGTAATTCCCACAAATTTACTTAAATGTATAATTATGAAGCCTCGTACTTCAGTGCTTGCAGCATAGTAAGTCACCACAAACGGTACAATCTCATTGTAATATGAGAACTCCTAGTGGTTTACCAGGAAACATACGAGTCAGTTGAAGAATTTAATGTCATGTCAACATGTTGGCCATAGTAGCTCAATGGTTAACAGAAACCGGACGGAGACTGGGAGATCCGTGGTTCAAATCCTGGCTATGGTATTGAACTTTAGAGTCCGTTCTCTTATGCAAAAATATTTATAGTTACTGAGGTGTGATGTATACAAAGATCTCAGAAACAAACCTCTACAATAAGTAACGAGAAAATGTTTCATACACCAATACGAAAGAAGGTAAAGCGAGAATGTGACGTTATTAGCTCATAAGAGAAATTGAAAATAAGCATTTTTAATGAATACTCTTAATTGCTGCGGTTCTCAACAGCCTCTTCTATATTGGGTGTGGAAGTTGACTTAAATTTGCTCAGCGGCCTCTTTATTATACTTGAGGATGTTTTACTTGCCGTAAATGCACAATTTGATACCCCCTGCTTTACTTCCCTTCCCAAGGAAGTCATGGTAATAAGAGAGGAACACAAGGTAATATCAGTTGTGTATTATAGTACATTTAATCACTCTTGAAAGTTATACCTATAGGCCCCTGATAACAATCATTAATTTATAACTGTTATATTCATCACCGTGACAAGAAAATAACTGTTAGTCACCCCTATAACTTATTATTAGCAAACTTGAGTTGCGCTTTCGTCCATGGACAGGGTAAACAACCCCCTGTCGGACACAGAATGCCAGAGGTGACGTTCTCGGACGAGATTAACGATCCTTGTGTGCTAAGATGAGTAAAGAGTTGATTATTTTCCTGTGTGCATAACGAATTTTGTCATCCGAGCTCTGTTCCCTAACGTCTGAAACTTCCTGAACATGGACTTAAGCTTGCAAATGTTGACGCATTCTGACTCGCCAGAGTAAAGGCAAATTGCAACTGCCGTTCCTCCCAGGAAGCACTCTGTCGTAATGCAGATGTCAACACCAGCAACCAAGGGCTGAGATAAAGTTATTATTTTACTAGACTGTGTGAAATGTTAGGAAGTCACTTGCATAAGCGCACTGGTTATTGTCCTCTTTTGAAAGAAAGGTCTGTGTTTATATAACCCATCTTCAAGACCCATCACTGCATCTTAACTTTAAATTTCCTTATCATTGGATCTATAATTAAGTCTTTTCTTAGATAATCGACTTTCATCCATTCTTCTAAATTTTCTTTCCAATTTTTTGACATTTCTCCTCTAACAATCCTTATTTCTTTATCTCTTCCCTCTTTTTATGTTCAATTAGAGAAACGTCAGCCACTGTCTCATTAATTCTGACGCTCTTATCTGTTATTATGTCTCCCCGTACTTTACCCAAGTCTCGTGTCATTAAGTAATATTTGCAATGTCACTGATTTAAAACATGTATCCAATACTTACTCGCAAAGTTGTAGTTTAAGAACAGAAATTAACTTAATGAAGGAACTCTTCCATATTAAAGATGGATAAAATTTCACTTTAACTACTGTATAAAAATACAATCACTAGTTCTACATTATAATATTTATTTTAAAGCACTAGTGGCTTTCTCCAAAACTTTGTCTGCTGCGAATGTGGAGTATCTTCCAAGTTAAACAAATGTTCGTAATGTTATTTTATCTTCCAAGTAAGATGCATCTCCTTTAGATCTTCTTTGTAAATAAAGTATAGTAAAACAAGATGGCCTAGTATTTATGGCTGTTGCTATATACCTTCTATTCTTACAATTAAGTTTTATTTAACACAATTTTTCTTAATTAGTATGAATCAATTGCCGTAAGTTATTCCAACAATTAAAACAACGGACTAGCCAACATGGATTCTCTCATATTAGGTATTAGCCAACGACACACATCGTTGGCCAGACCGAATGGAATGGCTCAGGCGGTTTCGTCTGTGGCCCGCATTCGGGAGGCTCGGGTTCGATTCCCGTGGCCGACCTACCTGACCCATGGGTTTTTTCGGGGTCTTCCCGGGTCGCTAGGCGAATGCTCGGTAGGTTAATTACATCCCCCAAATTTCCTGTCCCTCCATTTCATCTGCATTATCACTTAATATTATCTCTCATCTGGTGGTATCTTTCAGGGTAGAAGTGTCAGCGGGTGTCTCGGCGGTGCATGGCAGGATGATATGCTCTGAGGAAAACTAGTTTCTCCTCCGGTAGGTCGGTTGCTGGTCTCCGCTCTTCTGCTGGGACCATTTCGTGACCGCCAGCCAGGGAGCTTTGGGGCTGGGCTGCTGGACTCGTTGCCGTCCCGCAGTAGGTCTCCGTTATCTTGGCCTATCGGGGGAAGTCTCTATGCAAGTAAACTGTAGCTATCCTGCCCTCTGCACTGTCATGACTCCTTGGGTCGGCCACCCTCTGTCTCCTTCACCTCATTCTTTCTCCCGGGGATGCCCCAACTTGGGGGCAGAGGAACAGTGGGCCCAGCATGGTGACCTACATACCGAATCCCCTCCGTACTGAAATCCTATCCTATATTCCAGAAATTATATTACACATAATTTTACTACTTTCTTATAGTTGAATTAAAAAAGCAGTAAACCTTTTTAATAATCGGCGTAAGTGTGATAAAACATTGTATGGTATTAATGGATCAAGATAAAATGTTTTGATTCACTACCAACATAAATAAATATTTAATGTGGTTTCTTTTGTTGTGGGGCCCGGGCTCAATCCCAGGTGACTACAAAGTGAAATTTGTGGTGGATAACATGGCGCTGCGACGGGTTTTCTCCGTGTCCTCCGATTTCCCCGTCAGCATTCCACCAATTGCTCTACCACCAACTTTCCTATAATTCATCAGCCCTCATATATATCATTCACTTCCGTCACCTTCACACCAGACATTGGACTGATCACCTATCCTGGTTCTCTGTCGTATTCGAAGCTTCGGTATCTCAGGCCGACCTAAAGGGATAGAAGAATAAGAATCCCCTAACACCACGATATTGGTAAAACTGGGGTAGTTAAGAAAGATGAAGAAGAAGTTTCTTTTGTTGGTTCTCTTCTTATTGGTCCCCAATCGTGATATTTCTTCAGTTTTTGGTGTCAAATTTTACATTCGAGATATTTAAAGCTGCCAACTTGTTCAACAATTTAGAAATCAGTTATAGTTTTGGATCTTTTATTTTGAGGTCGGATAAACACTATTAGGCTTATAAATTCATTATTTATAGATTAACATTTATATAAATAAGTTTATTAGTATTTCCTTGCAAATGCAGCTAGAATAAGAAAATACAATAAGCTTAAGCAATACTCAAATCTTTTAAGAGCTGCTCGCTCTTTGATGGCTTATATTTCGTTCTCTTCGCATGTCTACGAGAGAAAAATCGAGTAACGGCTTCTCATTTGAGAAGTATAAATGCTGTAGAATTCAAACTAATAAGGACGTATATCTCGGAAACAGTTACTTAAGGGAATTTTTATTTGAGTTAAATATTGTACCTTAATGAGATGCATATTTTGTAGGTATTTTACGGTTTACTGCCCATGTTAAAGTATTTTTGCTCGACCATGCTAAAATTTAGTAGTTATGACTGGTAGCAGTACTTTAATAGGCTTCATTCAAGTACACCTGTTCATTAAACTATTGGCTTTCGACTAATCAGAAGTAGCCACGTAACGCTGTAAAAGTGCAAGTATCGTTTCGATCGACAACGGTACTAGAGCCAGTTTAGAAAAATTCAAAATGTCTGACACTGGTAACAGTGACATTGAACTTACACCCCCAGAAATTACGACAAAAGCACTCAATGTTACCAATAACGTTTTGCCACAAAAGTAAACATAAATGTACGACAAGTTCTATTCACAATTCATGGATTGGTGAATATCAAAAGGTATAAATTCGTTCTCAGAAAATGTATTCCTAGTGTATTTCAAAGAATTGTATCAAAATATCAAATCATCGACCTTGTAGACTCACTAATTTATTTTGAAATCAACACTCAACACGAGGTACTGAATTGACTTATCTAAATACTTAAAACCAAACAGCTTACTAAAACGCAAATCAGAAGGAAATGAAGGGAATAAAGCCAAAACATTTACAGCTGATGAGTTGAAAACATTTATAAATAAAGCATCTGATGTTAAATATCTCATGATAAAGGCAAGTTTCCTTTTTAATGTTACCAAATTTTTGATTCAATATTCTAGGTTAAACTATGTCACACGTTAACAGCTGTTTATAGGAAAGTAAGCAATTTTTCTGCGCCTGCGCACTACGTCTCTGACAAAAGAATAGCGACAAAGACACAGCATTAACGATTACAACATATCACTCAAACCAGAAATGTATACTTTGAAATGAAACCTTTAATTTAGATACATGATTGAGCATAAACAGTCGAATGAAATTTGACTATAATGGTAATTAAAACGGTTGTATTAAAATTACTCGCGTTTTAATTACTACCATTATAGTCTCGTTGTATAATATAATACTTCAACTATGGAGAATTTTCCTAAAAAATTAACACGTATATTTATTACATCTTAAATACAGAACATTTAAATGAAACTTCTTATAGCCAATATTGGGATATCAAAATATTCTAAACATATTCTATATAAAGGGTAATTTGGGGTGATGTATTTGCTTGGAAGTCCTCATGGCCTATCTTTGGAAAGTACTGGGCTTCACTGCCAAGTTTAACAATTAACCCAATATTCCTTTTGGAGTTTTGAACCTTCTTTAAAAATCCGTATTACTTTTGAATCCAGGATCTAGAAGATTAATTTTAAGTCAGTACAGCTGATTAATGTAACATTAAAGGGTTTAATTGTACAAATAAATTTTTCAAAAAAAAAAGATTAATTTTTTTAAACCAAACAATTAATCATAAATTAAAATTTCTGTACATAAGAACAAACCATATGGTTTCGAGTAAACATACCCTTAATTGGGCAACGATACTGCGAGAAGTATCGTACTGTGCACTCCCACGAGAAGTGAAGCTTTAACTTACTCGTGTTTAAAAACAAAGGTGAGACGCTATGGTCTGTGTGGATGCCTTGCGGCGTTGGTACTTAACTGTGAAGTGTGTTGTTGACAACTGACGGTCTGACAGTGTAACTAGCTTGTTTACAGCTCAACTTCTCACAGAAGCAAGCTATTTATAAAGTTGCGATTCAATGTCATATTTTATGCTAAATATGTATTTTTTACGTCTCTAACATGTACTGTCACGAGCAAGTATCGAATTCTAAACGAAAATTAGATATCCGAGCTTTGATTTGAAACGTTTACCGACTTTGAAATTCACCTACAATGTTAAGTCATATCAGACGAAGAATGAAATGTTGTTCAAATGAGCCCAGGGTCCATAGAGCTAAGAGTTACCACACGTCCATCTTTCAGGATAAGGGAAAACCTTGCCACTCTAACCGAGATTAGAACTAGGGACCTCTTGAACGTGACACTACCACCACGATGCAGAGATGGGCCAGTGTCCAATGTTAAGTCATATCTGACGACGAATGAAATGATTTTGAAATGTGTTCAGGGTACTTAGAGCTTAGAGTTAACAGACATTCAACTTTCAGGATAACAGCAAACCTTATTACCCTGACCGAGATTAGAACTAGGTACCTCTTGAAGGTGACACAGCCACGCTATCATCTACGCTACCGAGGTGGGAAAAAAGAACAGGTTATATGTATGTGCAACTGTGTGCGAACAGCATAAGTCAAAAATAGATGTTTAATTCTATTTTTAAAATTTTAATTTTCTCAAAATTAACTACAATTTCACTAAAATATTAAATGTTTAAGGTGATTTTATACGGGTTGCTTAAAAAGAAACGAGCCGGAGTCTGGTATGCGCAAACCGGTGACATGATGGTAATATCGTGGCATGTGTAACGAAGTGTTGTTCCGACCAGAGCGTGGAAGTTCACAGCCCGTCGCCAGAGGACACGCGTGCACGTCACGTGACTATACAAGCAGCATGCCTCAATCGTCCAACGTTGCTAGTTGTATTGCAAACAGTGAAATGGAGACGTCAAAAGAAAAGCAGTTTTCTAATAGCGGAAGGAGTAGGGGGAACTGACATTCATTGACGAATGTCACAAGTGTACGGCGAACACTGCATGTGCCTTGCAAGTGTCAAGGCGTGGCACAAGCGCTTTAGGGGAGGACGGGTATCGTTAGCCGATGATGCACAGTCTGAAGCACCACGCTGCATTACCGATGACATCGTCCAGCTGGTTGATGCACTCATTACCCAGGACCGCCGAGTACAATTAAAGCCATAGCCACCGAGGTCGGATTGAGCGTTGGAAGTGTTCACAGCATCATGACTGCTCTTGCGCAAAGTGTGTGCCCAATGGGTGCCACACAGTCTTCAACCACACCAAGAAGCATGTCGAATGGATCACTGTCTTGGTCATGTGCAGCGCTATGCTAGGGAAAGGAATGAGTTCTTGGCACGAGTGGTGGCTGGAGATGAGTCACGGTGTCATCACTTCGAACCAGAATAAAAACGACAAAGTCTCCAGTGGAAGTATTCAGGGTCACCACCACCAAAAAAGATCCAAGGCCATGCTGACATTCTTCTTTGACCAAGATGGTCCCCTTCTTATACACTTCCTGCATCACGGGGCAACAGTGAATGTCCAGCGTGTTGCCTTTTCCTCCCCCGCTGCGTCTGCTGCTACTCTGACTTTGGTATCAGCCACTCTGGATATGACCCTAGCAGCCTGGATTCCGGTGATCTGGTCGCCTAATAGATTGCTCTATGATTTGACTATTCTTTGCCCTGGCTAGTCATTAGAGCTGAGACCACGCTATCTACAGGGTATGCGTGAGATAGGTTGACGAAATAAAAACAACACAGTTCATACTATCAGCTTTACTATTCAGTTCGTTTCGTGCTTACAGTTCACCAGGAGTTGCCGCCGCGTTCAGATCGAATTACTCTAGATTTCCACTATCACGTTAAAACTATACTGAATTGCTGAAATCTATCACGATGGAATAAATTACGAACACGGTTTTGAAAGTATACTTCGCCGCTTAATTAACTGCTGGGAGATCTTGTTCACTTAATAAGATTCTCATTACTGATTATACTTCTCGGCGCAATCCGACGTTTGTGTCCCCGGCAGGCAAAACACGTCTACACTGTATCACGTCTCAGACTAGAAGACCGACGCTAAAACCTAATATTCCTTACCAAAACAGATATAGCCTCGCCTCCAGCTGGATTTCTCTGAAAAACTCTAGTTAGCGAGCTACAACCACGCGGACGTTTCCCCGAAATACTGGTTTGGGCCAGGTTTGGACCGGTCTACTAATTACCCAGGTAGCGACCCAACCCGTGACCACAGCCTTTCGACGGAACATTTTTCATCCATATAGACCAGCAACTTTATTATATAGCTCTGGGTTAAAATACTTATTCGCATTCTAGTAATTGAATTTAAATGCTGTTGCTTCGTTTCATGAACTTATCCATCTGTACTATTCATTATCTTAAATTCTTTCACCTTACTTCCTCATCATAATTTAATTATCATTTTATTCATTGTTAAAATCGTATTCAATCATACGGCTGATAAATACGGCATCAAACTGCCCCCGTTTCATTATTTAATTATCCCATAATTTAAGAATGGAACGTCCTTGCCCGAATAACATTAGTATTATTATCAACAACTCCACACGTCGGCAACTCTGGTTCACTTTACAATTTTCTTTGCATTTCAGCTGCGTTACATACAATCATAGTGACAAAATTTTTAATACTAGTACATAATTTCTTTTTGTTTTCAACAGTTCACATTATAAACATCTGAAATAATCCAATACATATTAGTTTACCATACGATATATACACTCCACTTCTGAAAGTTTTACATTTTCTTGCGTGATACCACGAACGTTTACATCGTATTAGTTATGAACTACGTAAAACTTAAGATAGTTTACAAAAATCTGTTTGTCTTCTGATTCTATATAAAGGTGTAATTTGCCAAAAGTCCTTGCACCTTCTTGGATTTGTAAATTGTTTTGGTACTCAATTTTGTTGCTTTGAGTTGGTTATTTTCATAGGATTCACTGCACTTCCACTTCACTTTAAAGTCTTAAAAGTACTTATCACCACAAGTTTGTTTTTCACAATTTCGATATTTTGTGATTGGATACCATTAAGATTATATAAATTTGTTCGTCTGAATTCAATTTCATTAATAGAGTTGTATACATTTTCATCTATACCTTATCCTATATGCCTCTGCATGATTATTTGTTTATGTCCGGTACGGACGGAGAAGTTGTTTGTGCCACCTACCCATGAGTTTTCTATTTACCGCATCTACTATTTCAAATGTATGTTCCCCAAATTTTTGAATAATTTCCCCAGGACCTTTATATAGTAACTCCATGCGCTTGTTTCTGTTCTTCAAGGCGCAGGACAACTTGTGATCTTTAATTAATACTAGATCACCTATATCTGGGTTCCATTTGTGCCTTCTTCGTTTTCTCTTCGATTTCCTCTTTTCGGCCTTCTCCTTTGTTCTGTCGAAAGCTAATTTAGCTCTTTGTTCTTCACTTAGGGTTTCATATTCAATACTTACTTTTTTTTTCAATTTCCTTAAAGATGGGCTCGGGTTCTTCGTTTAACATAAGTGTTACGGGTGCAAATCCTGTAGTCACATTAATGGTGTTATTTATTATCTTTTCAATGACTGGACAGTATCTTACCCAATCTTTGTGATTCTTATGTGTCAGTATCCTGAAATAGATCCCAATATCGCGTAGTACTCGTTCCGTCGGGTTTCCTGATGGAAAATAGGATGAGCAATAATATAATTTTATTCCGTGATCTGTGAGGGTTCCTTTAAAGCATTTACTCCAATGGACGGTCGCGTTATCAGACAAGACCGCTTTTACTGGTCCGTATTTCGGCATATAATCATTCACTATCTTCCCTACACAAGTCCTGCTGCTTATGTTTCTTACGGGGTATATTTTTACATATTTGGTGAAGACATCATGAAGTACAAAAATATATCGGCATCCAAATTTACCTCGAGGTAATTCTCCGTGAGCGTCCACTGTGACTAGCGCATTCTTTTCATCTCTTAAAATCGCTTGAGGTTCTGTATCGAATTTCACATTGAATGGTTTCGCTCGTTGGCACATGTCGCAAGTTGAACATATTTTCCGTACTTTTCTGGCTAAGTGTTTTATGCAGCAGTGTTCACTTATTACCAAATTTAGTTTCTCACTGCCGGTATGTGCTAAGGCTTTGTGATATGCGGTAATTAACCGGTTTTCGATCCCTCTCGGAATCATGACTTTCCACTTCGGTTCTGTCCATCCGTGGAACTTGTAAATTTTTCCGTTGTATATTCCAATGTTCTCCTTTAATTCTGCTGTAATCGGTGACGCCTTTTCTCGAAGTTTCTGCAATTCTTCGTCTTCTTCCTGGAGCTTCGCCAAGTTTCTCAATTCTTTCGTGAGTGATCTTCCTTCCATTGTGTCTAGGTACAAGATCGTGACATCGTGTTTGTGGTCGTCGATCGTGTCTGGTATTGGGTAGTTTGTCTTCATTCTGGATAGTAGGTCGCCGAAGATATTATGTTTCTCCGGAACATGACGGATTTCTATTTGGTGTGACGTAATCTCGTGCACGTATCTCGATATTCTTGTACTGGTTAGCTTGCAAGAGTTCATAAAGGCCAGACTCACATGATCGGTATACAAAATGATGGGGTTGTTGTAAACATATTGTCGGAATTTCACCAAGGCAAAATAAATCGCAGCTATTTCTTTCTCAGTCGTGCACGCTCGTGCTTCAATTTTGGATATTCCTCTGGAGGCTACTGCTATTAAGTGGTCCGTTCCATCTTCATCCCTTTGGGTCAATATCGCTCCGTATCCCAATCCCGACGCGTCTGTGAAAATAATGAACGGCAGATTTTCCCGGGGTTTTTTCCAGTAAAATGGAAGCTGCGAATAATCTTTTAACACTCAGAAAGGCCTCTTCTTCATCCTGCGTCCATCGCCATTTTTCATCTTTCTTCAACAACTGTCTCAAAGGGGCTACGACAGTTGCGAAGTCGAGAATGAATCTGGATTGATAATTGAGGATTCCGAGGAATCGACGTAACTGCTTTATATTCTTCGGAGCCGGAATTTTATTTATGCTGTCTACCCGTTCCGGATTTGGTCTAATACCTTCCTGGGAGATGACATATCCTAGGAACTCGGTTTGTTTGACGAAGAAGGCAGTTTTACTTGGTTTAATTGTCATGTTAGCAGCTTTTAACCGGTTTAAAACGTAATCAAGGTGCTTCAGATGTTCACCAATTTCTGACGAAAATATGACAAAGTCGTCCACATATTGAGCCACGAATTTCTTTATGGTTTCTCCAAAAATAGCATACAATGCTCTCAACAATGCGCCTCCGCTTGTGTTCATTCCAAATGCGCAGACGGTAAACTGGTAAAGAATTCCAGAATGTAAAAATGCAGCAAATTTTCTCAATTCTCTCTTAAGTGGAATCTGCCAGAAGGAGGCGGTCAGATCTAAGGTAGAGAAGAATTTTCCTTTGTGCAACTTGCTTAACGTTGCATCCACGCTCTCGGGTCTAAATCTGTCTGGTTTACAATGCTTGTTTAGCTTTCTTGCGTCTAGTGTTATTCTAATTTTCCCACTAGCTTTGCTTACTATGCACAGGGGGTTCACGTATATGGAGTCTGAAATTTCGATAACCCCGTCTTCTAGCATGTCTTCTATCACTTTATCGACTTCTTCCCGAATAGCGGATGGTATGGGTCTCGCTTTATGTGTAAACGGCTCTATGGGCGTCATTTCGAAAGAGTGAATATATTTCGTGCATCTTCCTGGTTTATCCGAAAATACCTCCTGGTGTCGTACTAAAATTCTAAATAATTCTTCTTTCTGCGCTGTATTCAGGCAGTTAGCCTGACTGACTTTTTCTCTGAACAAATCTTCCAAGTTTTCGTAGTTTTCCGCCTTGCGGTACAAATTTGTAGTCTCATAATTCCAATTCCTGGCGGGATTTTCTCGGGGTTCAGCTTCCACATATTCCCTAATCGTTCCAACATCTTCATCATACATCTCATTGTTACTCGATTTGGCAGCATATTCTTCGACGTTTATTTCGCCAAGCTCCATTGCTCCAATTTTTATGTACTCAACAAAGAATACGTCTCCCCGGATTTCATCTTCACGTTCATCTCGTATAACTTCCTCTGAACCGCTATCGTCGACAAATGGCACCACTACTGTTTCTTGCCCTGTTTCTAACTTGACAAATCTATTCTCGAAATTAACAATGGCTTTCCATTCATACAGGCAATCACGTCCTATAATTATGTCGGTAACGAGTCTGGGTACGACCAGGAACAAAACCTCAATAATTCTACCATTTATTTCTACGTTGAGCATGACTTGAAATTTCACTCTTTCTTTCCTCTTCGCTACAGCTAGTGAAGAAAATATACCGCTTACTGGTAAAGACATTATCTTCAAACCCCGGTTGATTAGTTCTTCATAAAACTTTTGCGAGCACACTGTACTGTTAGCTCCAGTGTCTATTATTGCAGTGTCCGGAATTCCGTTAATGGCAACTGCTATTCGTGGTGGTTCAAACCTTTTGTCACTGTCTTCACTTCTGTTCCTCAGATTGGTTTCCTTCTGTAACATCATTTGCCCTCTGACGATCTTATTTTTCGCATACGGTTCACATAGTTTCCTCCCAGTCTTCACTGAAGGCGCGTTTGACTGGGTACATAGTTTCCCTGAGTCTTGCTGTAAGCTCCAGTTCTCGTTGCATTCTGTCCTTCCAACTTTGCTTCCTGAGAAGGATGGCCGCGGTTTTCGAACACTTGCCTGATTACTTGTAGGGCTTCGACCCTTTCTCCATTTATCGGCGAATTTCTACCGCTCCTGCTCCTTTCTCCGTGCTGCGGCGACTTTGGCCTAAATTCTGGAATGTTGTCGACCCTCCAGTAACCATTTCCCGTGCTCCGTTCTCCCTGCCTGGGTGACCTCGGCCTAACTTCTGGTACATTGTCGACTTTCCAGTAGTCATTTCCTGAATGTCTTCTTTTTCTCTCGTTCCATCCTCCTCGGTTCCTTTCATGTCTCGCCGCGTTTACGTAATTTGCTTGTACATTTCTGTTTCGGTCGTGCCCGTTGCGGTTCCTCTGGTTGCGGTCAAAATTATTTCGGCCTCGGTTCTCCCACTGCGAATTTCCTCCTCTGGGTGCGGGACCTCGGTATCTATCTCGGACATCCTGGTTTTGATTGTAATTGATATGTGCCCCTTGCCCGATATTATTTGAAATTTCCCTTTCGTTGCTCGCTCCAGGCCTAACGAAACTTTCATTTTTACTCTTTGATTTGTTTGTCTCCAATGCCAACAGCAAATCGATCATGGTGGCGACGTTTGCGGGTTTAGCTATAATTAAATAGTTCTGGAGTGCCTCTGGGAAGTGTGTCGTGATAATGGCGATTAATTCTTGCTCACTCATGGGTGGATCCAACATTTTAGATTTCCTAGCAAGTTTCGTGAAATAATTAACCATCGACTGATCAGTTCTTGGGTCATACTTTCCACTACTCAGTTCTAACCTTATGCTAGACTGCCCGTTATGTCCCCAGTATCTGTTCATGAATAAACTTTCAAAGGTCCTGAAGTCATTATTATTTCCCATTGATACCTCTAACCAGTTAGCTGCATTTCCCTTAAGGCATTTCCTAACAATTGTCATGCAATACTGTTCAGGAATACACTTTACCGAAAAATAGTCATGCAGACTCCTCATAAAATCCTTAGGATTATCAGAATCCTCATGTTCAAACACAGGTGGCACAATTTCATTTAAGATGTGGTTTGGCCATTGCATTTGACCACCACTCCTTTCAACATGTACATTACTTGGACCCATATTAAGCATCGAAATGTCGGCTGAGGCACTTTGTCTCGCTTCGTTTCGTGCAGAACTTTCACTTATCTGACTAGCATTAGAATTAGGTTCAGTTACACACAACCTCAAATTTTCTAATGTTTCCTTCATTCCATTAATTTCTGTAGCTACCTCTTTCATTTGTTCATTTATTTCGTCTACACCCCTACCTTGACTTCTAATTTCCCTTTCTGCTTGTTCTAATCTACTTCTATTTTCCCCTGATTCTTTGCTAGCCGTTTCTCTCATTTGGTCTAATTCCTTGCTAACTATTTCCCTCCCTTTTTCCAATTGCTTTGCTACGTCCTCTCGTAATTTCTTGTATTCTCTGCCTGACTTCTCACTTACTTGATTACAAACTTCGATTCTTATACTTTCTATTTCCCCCCGTACTTCAGTTCTAACTTGATTGATTTCCCCTCTAACCTCTGCTTGAAAGGTTTCTAATGCTTTCTGCTGACTTTCGAGCTTCCTAACCAAATCTTGCTGTCCTGCCTCTAATTTTAGACTAGTACTTTCTAATTTCTGACTATTACTTTCTAGTTTCTGGTTAGTACTTTCTAATTTCTGACTTAATTCTAGGTTATTACTTTCTAACCTCTGAGTTAATTCTTGGTTGGTACTTTCTAATTTCTGACATAATTCCTGGTTATTACTTTCTAATTTCTGGTTAGTACTTTCTAATTTCTGACTTAATTCTAGGTTATTACTTTCTAACCTCTGAGTTAATCCTTGGTTGGTACTTTCTAATTTCTGACATAATTCCTGGTTATTACTTTCTAATTTCTGGTTCGTACTTTCTAATTTCTCCATTATCGCTTTCATCATGGCTACCATACTCACATTCGTATCTGAGTCATTTACATCTACTCCCTGACTATTATTAGTTGTTTCCTTAGCTACACTAACCTGTACAATTTGATTGTTACTACTACATTCTGTATCCCTTCTTACGTTATTTTCTAGACCCTGAGCATTATTACTTTCCATTGTCTTTTCTAATCTATTCTGTATATTCTGAGCACTTTCTCCTATTTCTGCTACTTTCTCTTTAACAATTTGTATAGTACTCCCCTGCACGTCCATGCTTTGTGAATTTGACCGACCTTTCACCTTTCCGTTTCTTAAAATACTCTCCATCAGTTCACTGCAACAACGACAACAACACTAAAATGTTACACTCAGTACCTTTGGTTTTCTGCTGGAGCTTCCGACGATCCTGATGCTGGTTGCTTTTCGTCTCTCGAAGCGCCACGTTGGTTCGCCAAGTTTGTTGCCTTTTCCTCCCCCGCTGCGTCTGCTGCTACTCTGTCTTTGGTATCAGCCACTCTGGATGTGACCCTAGCAGCCTGGATTCCGGTGATCTGGTCGCCTAATAGATTGCTCTATGATTTGACTATTCTTTGCCCTGGCTAGTCATTAGAGCTGAGACCACGCTATCTACAGGGTATGCGTGAGATAGGTTGACGAAATAAAAACAACACAGTTCATACTATCAGCTTTACTATTCAGTTCGTTTCGTGCTTACAGTTCACCAGGAGTTGCCGCCGCGTTCAGATCGAATTACTCTAGATTTCCACTATCACGTTAAAACTATACTGAATTGCTGAAATCTATCACGATGGAATAAATTACGAACACGGTTTTGAAAGTATACTTCGCCGCTTAATTAACTGCTGGGAGATCTTGTTCACTTAATAAGATTCTCATTACTGATTATACTTCTCGGCGCAATCCGACGTTTGTGTCCCCGGCAGGCAAAACACGTCTACACTGTATCACGTCTCAGACTAGAAGACCGACGCTAAAACCTAATATTCCTTACCAAAACAGATATAGCCTCGCCTCCAGCTGGATTTCTCTGAAAAACTCTAGTTAGCGAGCTACAACCACGCGGACGTTTCCCCGAAATACTGGTTTGGGCCAGGTTTGGACCGGTCTACTAATTACCCAGGTAGCGACCCAACCCGTGACCACAGCCTTTCGACGGAACATTTTTCATCCATATAGACCAGCAACTTTATTATATAGCTCTGGGTTAAAATACTTATTCGCATTCTAGTAATTGAATTTAAATGCTGTTGCTTCGTTTCATGAACTTATCCATCTGTACTATTCATTATCTTAAATTCTTTCACCTTACTTCCTCATCATAATTTAGTTATCATTTTATTCATTGTTAAAATCGTATTCAATCATACGGCTGATAAATACGGCATCAAGCGCTACCCGCAATCCTTGATCAACCTTCGCCAGGCGATCAAATCAAAACGACCAGGCAATCTGAGGTTCTCGACCACTCTCCATACAGTCCAGACTTCTCTTCCTGTAATTATGCCATTACTCGTCCCCTTAATAAGGCCCTGACGAGTAGGTAAACGATTCACCTCGGACGATGACGTCCAGCTGTACGTGTGGAACTGGCTCACATCCCAGCCCCGGGACTCACCTCCTTATGTAATAGTGGGACAAGGGTCACAACAGCCAGGGCCAATACTTCTAACATACAGGTACTGGTTTCTGTAATTATGTCTCCGAATTGTTTCTTTTTGAACACACCTTATATAACAAATGAAATGTATACCTTGAATTTGGTGGAAATAAGTTTGAATTAATTTTGCAAAACTTGTAAACTGAAGAGATAAAATTTTATCTCAGAAAGGATGTAGAGCCTGTTAACGCATACAATTCTGTCAAATACGCTTTTTCGTGAAGTTAGCTATTTTTGACGTATTTCTCATTATTGTTTGATTTTTCCAATATGACTAAATTTCTCAAACAGGAGCAAGGTATTAGTAGTATTGCAAGGAAAATTAATTCCATTAACAACCAGTTCTTGATAGGTTTGTCTACTATTTAAGTCTACCGTATTATCATTGCACTTTTAAAGAGATAAGCTACTCAAAGCGTGCATTAACGTAAAGTATACATAAGGTTAGCTTTTTAAATAATTATTTGTAGAACAGTGTGTAGAGAAAACAATGCAAATTCAATACATATTTATATGTACAAATTAAGTAAACCTAGCTAAATGTGTTCATATTTTACACATAAAGGTAAAAGTATAGAAAGGTTTTTATAGTATCTAAAATAACTTTTTACAAATTTAATTGTAAAAGTAGACCTTTTATTATTTCATGACTGTGTTAGAATCGCTCAGCGTTCTAAAGCTTTTAACATACCAGTAATGCTAATTTTGGTTTCTTACGACAATCGCCTCTTCCAAGAAGGCCGTAAATCTGAGTTAAAATCTTGTATAACATTTTTCTCAAAAACGTGTAAGGTTAGAAAAAAGTTAAAATCTATTAATTAATTAATTAAATTTCTTTTAGGTTATTTTCATCGTTTTATAATTTCCACTGCCTCCCTTATGTAGAGTGTTGTGGTTTTCTAAAGGTAATGTTGCTACGCAAGACAAATGAACATCGCAACCAGATGAATATTATAACCATGAGAAAGGTAAAACAATGCCATATAGCCCGCCTGGGTAGGGTGGTGGTAGCATGTCTGCCTCACGCTCAAGAGGTCCCGAGTTCGAATCTCGGTCAAGGTGAGTTACTTGGATAAGGCTATTTCCGAGGTTTTCACTTATCCTGAAAGACGAATGTCGGGTAGCACTAAGCTCTATGGACCCTGGGCTCATTTAAGCATCATTTCACCCATTCCATTCATCGTCCGATATGACTTGACGTTTTGGAGGACGTAAATTACAAAAAAAAAGCCATATATTTTTACGTAATCTATAGTACATCTATAAATATTCAGAACTTTCTAAAACTAGCGTACGATGTACGGGCTAAAAGGATTTCATTTTTTTTCGTATGTCTCGACCTACGTTTTGTTCCGGAATTATAACTACTCACAAAATAAAATCTTTCTTTTAACTCTTGTGTCATAAATAAGTACTTTGATTATAAACAATTATTTCAAGTTGTTAGTATCCATAAGGGTTTATTTAACCGTCTGTTATTTTATTATCTTTTATATGCAGTAATGACAGTTGTAGCCCTGGTGTTGGTTTGATTCAAACATTTAAAATAGTTTGGTTTTAAAAGGAACGAGGCATTCCCAAAAATGGATAGTTTATTTTAGCGCTGCATCATGCAGATTCGATTAAAAAAATAGAATAATTGCTCACTCCCACTCTACATCTCTTGAATCTTTTGGGATTGATCGATGACTGCAGTGCGGCACAAAACACTTTCAAAAGGCTACAAAGGCAATAGCGCAATTTCCACTATTTCTTGACTCACATGTATGTCTGTGAAATGATGCTAATGTGAGCCCGAGGTTCATAGAGCTCGAAGTAACTCAGGAAACTGCGGAAACATTCTTAACTGGATAATTCGGCTTAACCAAAGTTTGAACTCGGGATAGTTCAATGTGAGGCAGACACCTCAGAGTCTGGTAAGGGTGGTGGTACCCTAACGTCCATTTGTGCCATATGGATTAAAAATTAATTTTCTATTTTTAGTATTGTGGCCTTAGTCTTGCATTTCGCATTTCTGCCGCATGTTTTCGATATTATAAGACAAAATTCAGATAATTTTATGCTCGATTGATCCCAAAGTTATTTGAGTACAATTTCACGCATTTGATTCATTCAATTGCTCTTGAGAAAGGTTTAAAGGACGTTAAACTGAAAACAATGTGGATTTCCCCAGGCATACTGAGAAAATTAAATTTAACTGAAATTATTTATAGCTTTTCAGAAGAGAATTAAGTCTTCAAAAGTGTTATATTTTATATGGACGGCATTGTATTTTTATGTGTATTACTAGCAAAAAGCTCTTGATTATATTTGTTGGAATAATCCCACGTCCACATTTTATGTATTTAAAATACAATTTTCGATGAAGCAATAAGGAGCTATCGCTTTTAAACTGTCCTATATCCATATATGAACCCACTGTTATTTACACCCAGACTCACAACAATGCATCCTTGCTGCAGTCATCTGTCAATATTTTCACAGAATGTGAATGTATTTTCTACATAGAAACTCCATTTAGCTAGCTGATTCATAACAGGTAAATCATAGACTTTCCTTCCTCGTTTTTCTCTGCCCATTTGGTATTTTATCAATACTCCTATGTTACTTAGAGGAATTCCCACGTACTCCAAATGATTCCACATACACATAAAGATGAATTTTGAGTAATTTTCGTCATTTTCCCCCTGCGTTAGAACATACCTTTTTCGTTTTATAAACTTATTAACCAAACTTCTTAACAGTTTTTCTAAATGGAACTGGAATACCAGAAATTTCTCCTATTTGTCTACATGATCTTATCTTTATCCCTGTATCGAGCAAACAATTTTTTTTGTTTAAGTATGAATTTTTGATGGCCATTTCAGTTAAATAATACGAATAATTAATTATTCTTATGTAATGTAACTCATACGCAAGTTAGATGTATGAATATATTTCCCTTTGAAATGTACAATGCATGAACTCTGGCTCGAAATGAAAATGCCAACAGAAACATTATGTATAAAACATCGGATGATCTTGAGCAGGTCATTCACCGCTGCTGCGCTGTGGGCAAGAGATCAACGTAACTGGAATAAAAGGAAATTATACATGATCAGTAAGTCGTTCTACTAGTAGGACAGTTTGGATTTTGGTATATTTGATGTGAACGGTTACATGATTAATTATTCTACGCAACTCAATTACACGGACAAGTACCTAATATAGAAAAATGGCCTTACTGTTCTAACTGCCTTGCATGTCTATGTACGATTGTCAGCTAATAAATCCCGGGACTCGCATAGAGATAGCACCACTGGTCCAGTTTTACGGTCTAGCTTTAGACTAGCTTGTATCCACAGTTACAGGTCAATAGCTTGTTTAATTTCTGAATGACAGAGGTTTAAACAAGACAAGTGTAGAGATTTCTTGAAAATAGAAGATTTGGAAAAATGAGCAGTGATTAATTACTTCCATTTGAAAGGCTTAATGCCTAAAGAAATCAAAAAAGAAATGAACAGTAGATTGAAAGACTCTGCCTCTTCATATACAATGATTAAAAGGTGGGTTACGGAGTTTAAAATGGGACGTACGAGTATTAGTGATGAGCCTCGCTCTAGACGCCCTGTGGAAGTCAGTACTCCAAAGATCATTGCAAAAATTCATTGTTTAGTGCTGTCAGACCGCACATTAAAGTTAGCAGAGGCTATAAACATCAAAGGAACGTGCAGGTAATATTTCAAGAAATGTTTCGGGCTTTCACAACATTTGTGCTAAATGGGTGCCGCGTTTGTTGACGATCAAAAATCATAAAGGAAAGCTGTTTCTCTTAAGAATTTTGAGCTCTATCGTAAAAATTCCAGTGAATTTATGAAATGACTTACTACCCTTGGATACATACCTACACTCCAGAAAGCAAATCACAGTCAAAACAGTGAATTGCGCCAGGTGAACCAACTCCAAAAAGGGCAAAGTTAATTTTGTCAGGTAATACGTTATGGCGAGTGTTTTCTAGGCTGCACAGGGAACTATTTTTTAATTACTTGGAAAATGGTAGAAGTATAACTGGTGACTACTACGGAAGCTTATTGCAACGTTGGAGTGATGAAGTGAAAAGAAAAGTACCTCAATAAGCAAAGAAAAAATCTTAGTTTCTTCACGACAATGCTCTGGTCCATCCTTCAGTCATTGGAATGGGAAAATGTGTGAATTAAAGTCTGAATTGCTTGAACATACACCCTATTCGCCAGATATAGCACCCAGTGACCGCCACCTGTTCTCAAACCTTAATCATTTCTTGGAGGACGAAGATTTCAGAGCAACAAGGAGGTCATTGATGCGGTAAAAAGCTATTTTGAGGACCATGGTAAATCGCACTACAGAGATGGTGTAATTAACTTAGAACACCCAAATAAATTTATTAGCCTTTCTGTAGATTATGTTGAGAAATAAAGAAAATATATGTTTTTTTATTGTGAGGCCCGGAACTTATCAGCCGATCCTCGTTATTATCGATGGTAGTTTATTTTGTGTAAGACTGTACACGAAGCTAAATATTAATTGATCTATAGTTTTCATAAAGAAATAAAAATGAAGAAGACTAATCTAGAAAGTGAATATTTATTATACATTTCTAAATAAACAATTTGTCTAACATAAACTTCTATAACACAAGTGCAATTTTCTACTCTCAATCTGTACACTTGGAATAATTCCTAGGATGCTGATTTACTCAAGCATCAAAAGCGTAATGTCAAACATTTCATCAGCAAGGTCTTGTTGCTGAAACACTAGACATCATTTCCATTGTATATTCCTATAGAAATTATCAATATCTCAACTACGTGTCTAATAATACAGCTTTATCCCAATAATTATCACTAATTATTTTAATCTCCTTAGGCGAAAATTATATATTACAGCGTCTCTCACGGTTTCAGATGACTGAAACTTTACCTCCATTATGACCTGATTACAGCTGTTGCATCTGCAGTAAGTGTATCCCAAAAGATACAGCCTCTGTGAGTTGTAAATGACGTAAACCTCAGTGCATAGTTCCCTCTACGTCTGTTTGTTTGTCGAGTGGTGAGTGCTGGCACACTGCAGTCCAAATAAAATTCCAGTGAAGCAATAAAGTGAATGTCTCAGTTTGTACTTTCGGTGTACCAGTAATTCCCGATCCTCAAAAGTTTGTTTGTTTCTTGCTTTATATGTTATCGCACGAGGATATATCGAAAGTGCTTTTAAACTGTAGATAGCAAACTTTGGATAACACTCAGAACTTCTCTTTCTCTAAACTCGAGTTTAAAAGTTAGACATGTTTGCAGTTTGTTCTATTCTTCTGTTTCCTTAACGGCAGATGTTTTGTATCTGCGCAGTGAAAGGAGGGGATTATGAAACCATTCCATTTGGGAAATAAAACCAGATTCTAAATAACTTCAAAAACACTTTTGAACGCTTATTTTCCGTAACTTAAGAATCCATTTGCTAGTCAACTTACGTAGTAATAAGTAACTGCATACATCTCGAACAATCAAAGTTCTTTTGAATTTGCCAAACGTAGATCTTAAATATTATTATAATTTAATGCTGCACATGAAAGGAATGTATTATTAAATCTCATTTGTTTAGACAGTTGAAGCTTCATATTACTGACACGATTTGAAATGTTTACATAACCCTATTAGTTCGTATCTCTTTGTTTTTACCAACCATGGTTTCTAATCCAGTCAAATGGTAATTGCCCTTTGTATTTCTACATGTTTGATAATTCAACTTGGCTTGATTATTTTTTACATTTCATTGTGTCTTCGCGTCCTTTGTTCACATTACAAACCACTGTAATCAATTTACCGCAATGCGTGGTCGAGTTAAACAGTTCATTTTGTTGGCAACCTTACACTGCTTTTTATCTGAATCGTTATTCCTTTGTCTACAACCTGAATGATAGATCAAAATGGAGACAGCCACGAATATTAATGAATTAATTGAACAGAGACAGTCGAAATTATAGAGATTATGAAAAGTATAACATTGGAACTGCCATTGAAAGCATCTAGAAAAACAATTTATACATTTGGCTGGTGTAACGAAAGCTAAAAAAAAATTAAAAAAAAAGGTCATCAAAACATCCTTATTGTCGCTGCACATATTTGTGGATTCTATTACATATATGCCTCGAACCAATATAGTCAATATTATTTTATGATTATTTAACAAATTTCAGGCCTGTCAAAAAGTAGCGTATGCCTCACAGTTAACATTGATTTTATTTTTATATCTTAAATAATTATTACACATTTGGTATTTCAGCGCTAAGTATTTAATAAAATTAAATATAAATATAAAGCTGGTATACTAACCTGGTATTTTTCGACTAATTTTTGCAGAAGAATAGTATTTCAGCACATTTCTTGAATGCTTCAATTACCGTTTCAATTGTCCCCAAGGTTTTACAGTGGCTAGAAGTTAATGCAAGAGGTTCTGCTCCCATTAGTCATGGACCCGTAGGACTAAGGACCCGGGCGTCCTTCTACCAGTGAGTTACCGAACTGTCCCAAAAGGGCGCTCGGCGCCTCCGTGTGGTTTTCCATAGGGCAAGACCTAGAGACTAACAAGGGCCCCCGCATCTGGTCCTGTGGACTCAAGACGGGATGGAAGTGGATACGCCACTTACGCGCGCCAACTCCAAAGTGGGAAGGCTACCAATAAGACCTCGGTGGGGCCGCCTGGTGATCTAGTACACCTTCTACTAGCTATGCTGGCTAGTACGCGGGAATATTGATGGCTTACCTCAACTCCGTCCGGAGACGTACCCGATCTCCCACGGGTATCAGGAACCACTGCCCCCTCGACTCCAACCCAATCCGAACAACTCTCTATCAGGGAGGGGCTCGAATGTTCGACCCGAGGTTCCTCTATTAACGTCAGAGGTACCACGAGTGCTAGGTGTCCGCAGCGCCCGCACCACAGCAGCTGAAGGGGATGGATCCTTTCCCCTACGGGAAGTGGCTAGAAGTCAAGACTATGTGTAAATAAGTTAAGTCAATGTAACGTAACCATGGCGTAACATCCCAAACTGGGCCTGAGCCTACCAAACCGATTGCCGGCTACACGTCCACTTACGCACGGTAGAGGTGGGCAATTATCCAACCGATTTAGGGAAGAGATGTGGTCAGTATCTCGGCATCGCCCAGCCGGAATGTTGGTTTCCGTGACCAGGGCCGCTTATCTAGCGTAAGCTCCTCACTTTCCTCACGATGCTGAGTGGGCACGGTCCAATACCCGGGACCCCATGGATGGGATCGAACCCGGGCCGCTTTCCGTGACCAGAGATCAAAGCATGCTAACTTAGGCCGCTACGCCACGCCGTAGGACAAGTTCAGTCAATAGATAATGTTATTTACGTACTGTAGATGCCGAAGACGTTTCATTTTTGAGTAGGTATGCCTTTGAACTTGATGTTGCTAAGAAAAGTAAGGGTTTACCCACCCCAACAGCTGTTTTAGGCGCTGCATGGCAGGGAATTTTCTCTCTGTGAACCCGGGGGTACGGTCTTGGACTTCAAGCCCCGCGGAGTGATACCGAGCGAAGTGTTTATATCTGACCATACTTTAAGCCCGGAGGGGGTGTAGTTTCCAAAATTTATTCTCCTTTGTAACAGTGAATGATTATTCAGCATAACCACACCTGAGCTATCGTAGCCATGAGTTGTGCTCTGTGTTTGACAGCTCCAGCTTGCATCTCTGTTGGTCAGATCGTTGTCACCTGGAACGTTCGCCATTGTCAGAATATTAATTAATCTTCCATTTATACAGAACAAATGGTTTTGTTATTCTAACATCGCAACTTTTGCCCTGCAGGACAGCTTACCGAGTTGGCACCTCATAACAATAATCACTACTGAATAAGCTCCCTTTACTCTAGGCAACTGTAACACAGGAGTGTAATCACCTTCCATTATGGATATGACTACATCGTGTCAGCTGCTGCTAATGTTTCATTACACAACAATGCTGAAAAATGATACGTAAGTATATATGAATTAATTTAATTCTCAGGAGTAATATAAAAGAACCGATAAACTTTTTAGCTCAAACTTTCTAGTAAGAAAATTAAGTACCCTTTAAAAACATTAATTTTTAATTGTAAAAGATATAAAAGCAGAACTGAAATACATATTTCTAAAGCATTTACTCCTCCTAGTTTATTAGAAATTAAATTGGTTGGATAATTTTGATGGCCTAAATGTGTTTGTCATAAAGGAATTATATTAATGTGATATTTTCACACGATTTCTGTAAACACTGTCATTTATAGTCACAGATTTTACAGATAAATCTGTGTAGATATAGTTTCATTACAGATTTCGTTGTAACTACAAGATCGATAGAGCAAACATAAGTTTAAAATCGGAATTGTATATTCTGACCATGGAATTCCATACTTTTTCAATGACGTGACCAGAAACAGTTTATCAGTGAGAGTACTTTACAAATGACAAGGTATTGTGAAATTAAACCATATTCCGGGAAATACAAATTTATTAAATTTTAAGGTAGTACATGCGTGACCTCTCGCCACTGTGCGAGAAACAGTGGAATACCTTACTCCTGAAATAGGCAGCATATTTCTCATTATTTCATTGACACTGTTCATTCTAGGACTAAATGATAGTACAGATGTGACGTTTCGCATAATAGGATAGATTCTTTTGTACCTCTGTTCACATTTATTTGTTTAGCTACCATTTTAATGATTTTCTAGCCCACCATTTTAAACTGATATATAATTTTTTTCTCTTACAGCTTATATAGAATGTTTCTTGTATAACGCTAATTTTAAATTCTCACATTTATTAACAATCATATGGTCTGATCGCTGGTAGGACAAATGGATTAGGCGTCAATCTTGCCTCAATGGCAGTACTGCGTATTATTCCCTGGTACTTTAACACCGGATATTCATATAGTAGTTTGGACAACTTTTCCGCTTATAGAAGTTCATTAAAATTTTTGAAGTTGGAACTAGTGTCACCCCTTCATTGTATAATACGCATTCACCCATACCCTGAGATAGGTTCGTCATAGCTTGAGCAGATAGCTGGAGTTAACGTCGTCAAGACATCGTGAAGTGAAATTACAGCTTAAAGTTAAAGCAAACAGTGTTTCAAATGACACATCTAGCTGTTTAGACTTCAATATAACTTATGTTATCAAGGTTTGCCTCTATAAAAAGACAATTATTTACTTTAAGTTTCTTAAGAACAATAGATCCAATTCCCCCAAATCCATCCCAATATTATGATACATTTTTCTGTGTGATAGTCAAACAGGGGATCTGTCCACAAATCGCCATCTCACTTTGATACAATTTTGATGATACATATGAATCATTCATGTGGGTTCTGAGTGCTAAAGTATATGAACATATTGCAATTGTAATTACATTAACACGCTGAAACATATGTATCAATCGCTACACATTCACTGTACATAAATTGATTAGTCGATACACAGGAAAGAGGCAAAGTGGAGAATGGAATTGGTTAAGAACAGATCATAAATTATCGTAATACGAGCGCGAGTTCAAACTATGACCTTGAGTAATTTTCAAAAACATTTATTAGTGTTATTGAATTCCAAACATAATTTTATTTAAGAATATCTATTAGTGTGTGTGCTGGGTCACTTCTTACTCATGTGGAGCTGTAGTTTCATAACTATTGGCACGTTACGTTGCAAAAGCACTCGCTTGACATGTCACATCTGCTGAATACGTTTGAATGGTATGTTATCCATTTATAAAAGCATTTAGTCCTAAAGGTCTTTGCCTATTCAATGTGCTAGTTTCAAATATTTATTGCTCCTTTAAGAATTAGTGCATAAAATCACATATATAAATCTGCTCTTACTGCTTTTAAGCCTCTTTGTATTTCATTTAGTTCCGACTATTCGATTTCCCTTTCATTGTTTTGCAACGATTTTGTAGTGCTTTACTTTGATATGTGTAGTGAATACTTACTTGTCTTTTTCGTTTTGTTTTTAACATTACGTTAGCATGAGCTGGGTCACCATGTTCTTAGACTGCTGCTAATTATTCAGTTTGGTGTGGGTTCTTTTCGGTTCGTTGTCCTTTTGAGTGCTTGGTTAGGGATGGAGTATGAAGGGTTTGACGGTGAGATGGAAAGGTTGGTGTTTTGTCTAATTGTCGGTGAGCTCGGATCTCTTTCTCAGGGTTCGGTTATGAAAAGTCGGGCTTACCGTCTCTCAATTCCTTTATTTTCCTTAACTTGGCTCTCTTTACTCTCTTGCTAACACTTTCGTTGTCTTCCTAATTTTCCTTTCCCCTTAACGTTTTTTTTACGTTGCTTTGCGAACTCCCTTTATTCCCTATATTCGCACTGTCGTCAAGACCATAACTCTGCTTCGCGCTGCGACATCGGATCCTACTTCTCTCCCAATAACACGTCTTCTTCCCGTCGTATGAAGTACCAGAGTGACGCTCTTTCCCCCGTCGTATTCCCAGCTTCTATTCTAGCTTTTCTCGCCTATCACGTGGTTTACTCTACATTTTATTGGCTGGGTTTATTTCTTTAATTTTCCCTTATTGGTCTCTTTCGTCTGTCTTTCCTATGCAGCAGTAATATTTTCCACCCCTTTGGGTTGTATGACCTATCAGCGTCATAACGGTATTCTATCATGCTTGGCTGAATTTCCCTTAAGCTTCGCATACCTTACTGGCGTCTCGATGTCGGGGTAACCTTCGAGGGTTTTTGTTCTATTGTTCTATTTCCTGCCTTGTCTCTGTGCTCAGAAGCAGCCCCTGTCCGATTTTCCTTCATTTACACTATATTGCTATTTCGAATATTCTTTTTAACTTTATTTCTTATATAATATATTCCCTTTTTATTCCCATTATGCTTCTTTATGATCTCAACTGTTGTAATAATTTCTAGTTATCTTTTCCCTCGGAACCTGAGGTTTCTGCTTCAAGTGTTAAATCTAAGTTCATTAGAGCAGAATCTGCTATTGCTTTAACTGTTCAAATACCTTCATTAAACAGTATTTACATTTTTATAGGCACTCCAAGTTTCCCAAACTCAATTTCTATGAATTTGTTAATACCTTTTTTCTTTATTTTTTACTTATGGGATACTCCTTTGGCGACGTTTAAAGCACCTTTTCTTCAGTAGTTTTAAGAACCTTTATAGCAAAATATTTCTGGCCTTTGAACACTTTCAGTCAACCAGTACAGTGATCTTGAAGTAAAGCATACAGGGTGTTTCATAATAGTTTTGCAGCTATGACATGCGTATGAGGAACTAAGAGGTCAATTTTATGCTACAGTCCGGGGGACGTCGACCGTATGAAGTGAGTGTTGAGAACATTCTAGAATTAGTGCATGAAGAGGCGATTAATAGGTGCTATTGTAAGGATAGAGCAATCACGCTCATCTCACCTGCAAAAGTACACGAGTTGACTATCCTACATGTCAGCATTTCTGTCTGTGGTTACTCCAATAACACCCTACTGATGCAATTCTCAGTCTTCGGATATTGTTTATTGATAAATTCTTGTTTACTCGTGGGGGTATTATAAACCCTCACAAGGTGCATATCTGTACTTACGGCAATCCTCACAAAGCTACGCTAAGGAGATATTAACATTTGTGTTCAGTGAGCATTCTGAGGCAACTTCTTGCGACTGTAATTTCCATGATAATCTGGAATCTGATTTGCCTGCTAGGCTGCGTAAGACGTCCCACTTGCTATGCGAATCACATGGTTTATGCACGTAAAAAGTCTACGAATAATTCAGAGGTCAGAGAACTTAATGGTGTATAACTCAGTAAGTGTATAGGCCGTCCAGGACCAGACTCTTGGGCAGTCATATCCCTAAATCTTAATACGCTGAACTTCTAATTTTGGGAGCGTCACATGGCAGTCGTTTATGGTGGAACAGAAATTCAGAACGTAGCAGAATTACAGCAGCCAATTGAAAATTGCGGAGTAACTGTTTGAAATAAGTTGAATGAGATCTGCAAAATTCCAAAATCTACGATGACGAGCTCATCTTTGTGTTATCTTCAGGGGATCGCCTGAAGCATACTGTGATGTAAATTACCTTTCTTAGTTTGTGCTGAAGTAGTGACCTCTCTCTTGAACCCTGGATCACATTGATGTTTTTTTTTTGTTTTTAAACTCTTGTATCTATATTGTGCGTTATTGTATCGCACGTTTCAGTTTCTCTGTTTCTTTCTTCAGTTACAATTATTTTTACGGTATTTTAATAATTATAGACCACCATCAACTACATGATTCTGAAATAAAGCAATTTCAGATTAAATATAAACATTTACTGCTATTTTATTTCTACATAGGCCCAAGAGGTTTGTGCAGTGACTTTTGCAATATTCTTTATACCTATGGTTCCTTTTAAGGCAGTCACCACTTGTTAACATTGAAAATAGGAGCCAAAATTTAGTTTTTTTTATATAAGAAACAAAATTAAATGTTCTGCTTCGATTACATAATATAGCCTTTGCACTCAGCGCGATTTAAAATCCACTACTTGGCCATTTAAATGTCTTAGATCAGATGATCCACAGTATTACCCCATCGCCCTTTACTTGACTTTGATTATGCTTTCAACTTCTGCTCACTAAAAATATACCATGCGATGTAGTTTGCAATTACTCTTGTACACATTTTCAGCAGAAAAAATAACTTGATACGGTGGTTCTGTTAGCCTTTGAAATTACCAGGATATGAACTTACTTAATTTGAACGATGAGTATGCCCGCCCCTTTAGCGTAAGTGGTAGCGTGTCTGTCCTGCGTTCAAAAGGTCCCGAGTTCGAATCTCGGTCATGGTGAGTTACCTGCTTAACCATTTTTTGCGGGACTTTCCCCATCATGAAAGATGAATGTCTGGTGACTAAGTTCTATGGACCATGGACTCATTTAAACATCATTTCATTCATCGTCCGATATGACTTAACGTTGGTGGACATTGGCCCGTCAATATATTGTAGTGGTGTCACGTTCAAAAGGTCCCTAGTTCTAATCTCGGTCAGGGTGATAAGGTTTTCCCTATCCTGAAAGATGAATGTGTAGTAACCCTAAGCTCTATGGACGCTGGGCTCATTTGAGCATCATTTCGTTCATTGTCCGATATGACTTAACGTTGGAGGGAAAATTTAAATAAAAAGTCTGAGGATGGATTGTTCAATACGCATATTTAAAATCTTCAACACTTTTTCAGAAACAACCAGAACTGAACTTTTCTTTACGTATATCATAGCTTTCACCATGGCAGTCTATGTTGATCATGAAAGGTGACTTATATTTACTCACTTGAGGCTACTTTACATGGCAAAAATATTTGACATGGGGTCACTGACTTTACATGCTTTCCCTCCTTAGCCGAAGCGAAGGACTTTTAAATGCGATAAATCTTCATTGCCCTCATCGTTTTCAACCATTGACCCCGTAATCCAAAGACTAATATGTTACATCCAAAACACGCAGGGAAAAATCAACAATAAGGCTTGAAAGTCCTATGTGTAACCTTCGTGGATTGTAAATTAAATAAATAATATTTCTTTTATTTATTTCAAAATTACAGTATTCCTCACTCCCGTCTGACTGTAACCAACAACATCGGAAAATGAAAACTAAAACGTTACCTGTAAAACATGGAGAACAGAAAAGAACAATAAAGTTTAAAAATTCTTTGTGTAAGCTTTGTGTACTGTTAATTAAATGAAATGGTGGTATATTTATTTCAAAGCTACAGTTTGTGTTTTGTTTGCAACATTACATAAATTAACACAATAAAACTAAAATAAAGCTTTTCCACCAAAACTAAAATGTATGTGCATGTTATTTAAAATACAATTACAGTGTTACAGTTGACCAGCATATGACAAAATTTTGAACACATTTTAATAAAATCAGCAAGGTTTATAAATTTAAAATAAGGTTAGTGTGTAATAATGTGAGCTAATTCTTGAATGGTGCGACTGGGGACATCGGTAGAGCATCGGTTGAGTAAACTCACTCTTGTTTGTCATGGGGTTTAGCAAACCAACTGTGCTATGGGACACTATATGTTGAGATTATGTGAAGGTGTAATAGTATATACTACAAAGCGACACTTGTTTATTCTGTTAAGTGCTATTCATGTGGACTCAGCTGGAATTTATGTAGGAATTTCCTAGTGTCACCGTTACCAACTAATCCACGATGAATAGACTGCTAGGCTACTTTAAACGCCGAGCTGTAATCACAAGAAAGAAAAAAACAATACGGGATGAGCGATCCTGTACACGAGATTGAAATAGTTGGCTTATTTCAAGCGTACTATTACTATTCCGAATATATTTGAAAGGTAAGCAAATACTGCATCACCAAGCTGCAGACGGCAAAGTGTTCCTTAGTGCTCGCTAGTGATTGTCTGAAGAGGAAATGGGGGCGGCGGTACCTTCTCAATTTAAATCCAAGTTGCGCCTTCCAAGCGCGATGAGATTATTCTGAGGGATCGCTTCCCCCGCCACCCCTAACAAATTGTAACTCTGCATCTCTGTACACCTAGAAGCGAGCATTCTCACGAGGCAGTCAGTCTGTAAACGATTGCGAGAGAAACCCAAATAAAGTGAAGTAATTTTCAAAAACTGACCGACTGACCGACCGACCGACCGACCGAGGTGCTGGCTGGCTGTATAAAGCCAGAAGGGTTTTGCTGTGTGCCCATCCGTTACGGGTTTTACCGCAGCCAAGATTTTTCTTTTAGGGATTTTGTAGGATGGGTTGTGGGTTTTGAGGTAGCATTTTTTCTTTTTTCTTTTTCTTATTTTTAAGGTTACAAATTTTATGTACCTCAGGTTGTGGGAAAAAAACTGAATAAAGTTATGCAATTATTTATCTGAAAAGGAAACAGCAGGCATGATCATCGCTACAGCACGAACGGAATCTTATAGTAGTGCCGTAGGTTCGGAGGGCCACCAGTTGCGTCTTTCATGGGAAGGACGATATTTAAAGTAATGGAACACAACGAATAAGCAAGAGAAAATATATGGATACACATAGTACTTGCCCGCCTCGGTAGCGTAGATGGTAGCATGTCTGCCTCACGTTCAAGAGGTCCCGAGTTCGCATCTTGGTCAGGGAAAGTTACCTGGAAAAGGCTTTTTCCGGGGTTTTACCTTATCCTTCAAAACGAATGTCGGGTAACTCTACGCTGCATGGACCCTGAACTCATTTGAGCATCATTTCACCCAATTTCATTCACCGTGCGATATGAGTTAACGTTGGAGGACGTAAATAACACAAAAATACCACAGTCCTGAAAAATCTTTATGAAAGTTGTGTATTACTACACCTTCATCAAGTTATGAAATGATCCCCCTCCTCTCTGTCTCTCTCCCTTCCTTTATGTTATAGCGGTCTTAACATCATACCTAATATACAGGGCTCTTCCTTTAAAATCTAAAGCAAAAAGGCAACCTTCCTGGATTCCTCCACTACCAGGTGCCATTGTGCGCGGAGTTTAGCGGTGTGCACTCCACTCGGCACTACAATGAACAGGCACTTGACTCTAGAGCAAAACATTGGTGTGTGTAAAAGTTATAATTTAAGAACCACCGAGCCGTGTTCACACAGAGTACATATATTCAAATGTTTCCTGGTGAAGTGTCTACTTCCAGATTTACAATTCACGAGATTATAAAGAAATTTGAGAGCACTGGTTCTGTGGCAAACAAAAAGAAAAGCATAAACGTACAGTGTTAACAGAGGAAACGTTGAACAACTAGGCGCGTGTTTTGAATGTTCATCAATCAAATACATCCCAAAATTAGCACAACAGGTGGGAATTTGAGAGTCTTCTGCATTCAGAGCAACTAATTTATTAAAACTAAAACTGTATAAGTATAGAAGTGACCATGCCTTAAAACAATGTGACCTAGTATCACGAATGCATTATTGTGAATGTTTTCTCTCATCAGTGAATGGCGGTTTGGTTACATTTACATGTATGTTACACATGCTTTGGGCGCGGAGTTTATGTAGCCGAAGTGGTACTCACAATTGCGCTCAGACGAAATGCCACGCGACCGTTAGGTTTTAAATGAAGGACCCTACATAAGAAAAATTAAAAATGTACGTCTCTAGATATGCTTTTTACGTTCTCTTTACATACATATATTTGAAGAAGGTATTGCATTCAACCCAAAAGTTTATGCGAGATTCCCTGGAAATACACGTTTTCAGGTCCTCTGATCAGAAATCTTTTTAGTAAAACACAACTTAAACTTTTTTCTTTATTTCTAAACATATATAATCTCCAGAAAGGCTAATACATTTGTCATATCGGTCTTCTAATTTAATTTAACTATTTCTGTAGTGCGATTTATCACGGTCCTCAAAACAACTGTTTACCGCATCAATGACCTCCTCCTTAATGTGAAATCTTCGTCCTCTAAGAAAGTTTTATAGGTTCAGGAACAGTTGGTAGTCACTGGGTGCTAGATCTGGCGAGCAGGTAGATGTTCAAGCAATTACAACTTTAATTCGCACATTTTTCCCATTGAAATGACTGAACGATGGGCCGGAACATTGTCGTGAAGAAACAAGATTTTCTTTGATAAATAAAGTCTTTTTCTTTACACTTCATCCCTCAAACGTTGCAGTAAGCTTGAGTATTAGTCACAACTGATTCTTTTACCTTTTTCCAAGTAATCAATAAAAATAATTCCTTGCTCTGCATCCCATAAAACACTCGCCATAACCTTGTTAGGTGACAAAATTGACTTTACCTTTTTTAGAGTTGATTCACCTGGCGCAATACACTAATTTGACTGTGACTAATTTCTTTGTGAAGTGTAATGATGTATCCAAGCGTCATCCATAGTAATAAACCGTCTCAAAAATAACTGGGATTTTTACGGTAGAGCTCCAAATTCTTAAGAGAAAGATTTTTTATTTGCAACTTTTGATCAGGTGTCAACAAACGCGGCACCCATCTTGCACATATCTTGTGAAAGCATAAAACATTACTTAAAATGTTATCTGAACGTTATTTTGATGTGTTTACAGCCTCTGTTATCTCAACAACTTAATATGTGGTCTTTAGGTACTAAAGGATAAAGTTTTTTAATGATCTCTGGAGTTGTGATTTCCACAGGACGTCCACAGCGAGGCTCATCACTAGTGCTCATACGTCCCATTTTAAACTGTACAGCCCATCTTTTTATCATTTAATATAAAGGAGGCAGAGTCTTTCAATGTACCGTCCATTTCCTCCTTGATTTCTTTAGGCGTTAAGCCGTTCAAATGGAAGTATTCAATCACTGCTCGTTTTTCCAAATCCTCCATTTTCGTGAAACCTATACATTTGTCTTGTTTAAAATGTCGTCGTTCAAAAACTAACTCCTGTCAATACGTATACAAGCTAATCTAGAATTAAACTATATAATGCTATCCGTCAAACTGGCCCAGTGGCGTCATATATATGTGAGTCCCGGGAGTTATTAGCCGACCTTCGTACTAATCAATTGCTAAGAATATGTCTTAAATTATTAAATGCATTTTTGGTATAGAAGTGCCAAATTGTCCATGTTAACGGCAATTTAAGGTCATCTCTTGAAAATCTTCATATAAGTTTGTGAAAAACGAAACTCTATAAAGTTATTCTGTACACTACAAGGCCGCGCAGTGGCTCAGTGGTTAGACCGCTTGACACTCACCAAGGCGGCCCGGGTTCGATCCCAGGCGACCGCAAAGTGAGATTTGTGGTGGACAACACGGCGCTAGGGCGGGTTTTTCCCCCGCCATCTTATTCCACCGTTGCTCCATCTTCATCTCAGGTATCATCAGTGTCACCGCCTGCGTTGCCGTATGTTTTAAAAGCGGGCGTTAAACACTACACATTTCATTTGTACACTACACGTCTGCTGGTCATTTTATAAACTTTTTTTTTGTATTTAGAGCTTTCAAAACTAAATCTCTACAGCAAAAATGCACTATATAGTGTAGAATTTTACTTCATATGTGGTAAAATTGTGTCTGCATGATTAAATTAGGGAACTTCTATGTAAATACGGGACTTATATGACGGTGCTTAGAAAACTGAATGTGGTTTTTCAGGGAATTTATATTTTAGGCTGCGATATTGGTTTTGAGTGTAGTAAAATGGATCTATAGAGCACATAAGCTTTATTTGGCAGCAATGGTTCCGTGAATCTTGAATAAATGTCGACTAAGTTAGAAACAATGCAATTACACGAATGAGTTAATGTAATCAGTGGATGTATGAAGAGAATTTACGACCATATATGTAGCAGGGGGATAACGTCACGACTGGGAGTCAAACTAAACCTCTTTGTAATTTATCTTTCCATGCCAGTTAATACCAGTAGTATAAATCAACACCTTGGTGCTACATCCGAAAATGAATGTTCGAGTTTGTCAATCTGATACAAGTAGAGAAACTTGTTACTTCGGTTTATTTGCGAAATAAAAACTCGGCAGTTTGTCGTCAGCGGTACACAATAAAACTGCTGACACGTACGGACTTGAGTTTTCTATTTCTCTTCCTTCTGTTTGACTTCTTTCGCCAAATTCCCCGCGCTGTCTATAACTCAATAAGATCAGATACAGGGTGAAAATGAGATTACTGTACATAGGAACTTGATACATCTTATGTCAGTAATGATTATGATCTGTCTAAATGAGAGGCATGCTGTAGTGATGGGGAGTGACAGTCGCGGCTCTGGGCGAATTAATTAGGTGACTCGGAAAATTGGTTAACCTAAATTCGCAAAATCAGCATCGCAAAAACGGATTTTATACCGAAATAGTGGTTTTGAATTTCGATGGGGCTTCCCTCTGTATATCAATCAACAAGTTCCTTAAAATTACCTTTATTAAAAGTCCTCGTTTTCATTATGTCCACGAAATGCCATTTGTTTACTTTCCTAATTATATATTGTATGAAAAGCATGTTAAGCTTAACGTTATTGTATTTTAGCATATATAGAGGCCATAAAAATATGAAAAATAGAAAGTCGCCAGGTATAGATAATATCCCCATAGAAGTATATAAACATGGAGGATTAATATTACATACTACATTTACTAAACATATGTTGGAGAATAACGAAGATCCCAAAAGAATGGGAAATAGCTAAATAAAATATATAAATATATAATAAATACAATATATATATAAATACAGTAAAATAAATATAATATATAAAATATATACTCGAATTATAACAACTAGAGTGAAAATAATAGCTGAAACACATATTAGTGAAGAAGAACATGGATTTAGAATAGGCAGAGGATGCATAGATAATGTCTTTACAATAAAACAAATATTAGAAAAAGGAAGAGAATTTAATCTTGACACCATTCTAGCATTTATAGATCTAGAAAAAGCATTTGACAAAGTTAACCTGCTATTGTTATGGGATATAATATGTAAAAAGGGATACCCACTACACTTAGTTAAAATTATTCTAAGCTTATACAGAAATACGAAATTGGTAATGGAAATGGAAGGAGAAATAGAAAATGAATTTGAAATAAACAAAGGATTGAAACAAGGATGTAGTCTATCTCCAATTCTTTTTAATATATATATATATATATATATATATATATATATATATATATATATATATATATATATATATATATATATATATGAAATTATAATAGAATGGAAAAAGAGTAGTGCATGGGGGGATTAGGTTAGGACAAGGAAGAACAATAGGCGCTCTTCTATTTGCAGATGATATAGTTTTAATCTTTGACAAGGAAGATAGACTACAGAAAGGAATATATCAACTAAACCAAATTTGTAAAAAATATGATATGACAATCTCAAAGACAAAAACAAAAGTAATGGCATTCCAGGGAAAATACCCAATAAGGACCAAAATTGTAATAGAGGAAACTATAATAGAACAAGTGTCGCACTTTGAATACCTTGTCTGTGATATAACCTATGAATCGGAAAATCAAGATATAAGGAATAAAATACAAGAATTCCAAGCAGTTTGCGGAACAATTAAGAGAAACGTCAGGAATAAAGCAAGGAAAGAAACTCAAGTAAGATTCTACAAAGTGATGGCAATCCTAATACTAAACTATGGAAGTGAGGCATGGATAATAAGGGAAAAGGAGAAGAGTAAAATACAAGCTGCTGAAATGAGATTCTTACGATCAATCAAAGTATGTACAAGAGAATATCATATTAGGAATTAAATTATTAGAAAAGAATTAGAAGTACAAAATAGCACTAGTGTTGGCCTATCGACATTTACCACGTCGCGATTGTCATCATTTTTCTATAAAGAAACGGGTGTTTGGAGAATGGAACACACCAGGGCGTGTTTTGAATTCATTGTAAATCCCTTATAATTAAACACTTCGTATATCAGACAATAATCAATGATCACATAAAAAATTACGTTTTTACACAGGATGGAAACTGATAATAAACAGTAGCACATGATACGCGGGGCTCGCTTCAAGTGTGTTACCATTTCTACCAACAAAACTTTTCAAATAAACGAGAAAGTAGGAAGAAGGTCCTGTATTATGTTGGAAACACGAGTTGGTGCGGAATATACGACTTCTATAAACCGAATCCGTAGCCATTGTAACCAGCAACTCAGTCTGCCCCTCCAACCTCTCCTCCCTCGTCGCATGTGTTACGGTCACCTAGACCTTCTAATAACGAGTCACTAGTTGAGATGCAAGCTAGCTGCATTATCGACACGCGGGCGCCAAGAGAACTGTTCCATTACGAAATATAACATGGAGAACTTTTATAAAGGAAATTAAATACTAGAACATAAAACATAACCATGTAAATTATTCAATCACAAGTAGGTGATTCAGCGATTCAAACGAATCAAGGAAGAACCATCGCTGGGGAGCAACAAACAGAGACAGAAATACTTTACGGAGCGTTTTTATGCTACTAACTGGTAAAGGGAAATTTTATAGAGGCGCATGTGTACATATCTGGAATTCGGTTAAATACCAAATCCTCAAGAACGCCAAAAGAAGATTTTCAAGAAAATCTCCCACACTAAATTATTGTTTAGTTTGAACATTATTACAAAATATTGATCTTCTAAATATTTTCTCTAAAGATTTTGATCAAACTATCATATGTTTAAAATATTTTAATTACAAATGAAATGTTAACTTTCCTGGGAGTATCCTAGGAAGACTTCTTCATTCTGGATAAGTTTTGCAGAAATAATAAACCGTAAGAGATTGTCAAAATCTTACTGCAAAAAATATTTATGTATTTAAAACACAAGAATACTTAAAACAGAAGCTAACAGCAGTGAGTAAAAGTATGAAATAATATGAATAATAAATATGAAATAATTCCAACTAGTGTATATCACATAAACTAAAGCAAAGGAAAAGTTTTCATTATATTAGTTTTTCCCAACCCAAAATTAGTAGGAATTGACTCATGAAGTGGTGAACCATTGAAAAATATGTTGTTGTTTTCTGCCGCCCAGTGTTATTAAAGCAATTAAATGGTCCAAAAGATGTAATAATTTGGGAAAAAATATTTATTTAAGGAAATATAAATCGCGTAATGAACTTTGAAATATGGCCAATCGATTCTGTGTTTAATTTTTTTTCTTCAGAGATTGGTAATACAATGCACGCATTCCCTAGCGTCTGTTAACGATAATAACAGGAATAAACAGAAAGCTGCAAATAAGGATATGTGAAACTAGATATTGGGTTCTGTGGAAAGTTTCATTTAATTCCCTAAAAGGATAAATGAGGTTTGTGACAAATAATTATATTGTTGTGACTCATTATTTTGAACACATTTTGCTGTAAAATGAACCATTTCTCATATATACCTTTTAATGTTCTAATATTTTTTCTAAAATATCTTTCTCTGTAGTCTAGGCCTCTGGCCCCTGGTTCCTGAAGTCGTGGGTTCAAAACCCGTGATGTGCTATGGATTTTTTTCAGGCATAAAAAGCCTTAGAATAACCGCCTTCAGAACGGAAATAAAGCCGGTGGTCCCGTGTCGCAGATTTATGGCAAATAAAGGAACCCTAATCCTGAAAAAGAGGCATAATTAGCTGGTCAGTGCACAATGAGTCGCTAAGAATGACAACATTTAAACAGCCTCTAGAGCTACACCCTCATTTTCAATTTTTTGTCAAATCTGCATTAGATGTTCACTTTCTTAAATCTTTTGGACAGCAAACAATTAAATTTCAAAGAGATCACGTGGTGACCTACAGATTTGACTATCGCATTCTGTTCCCATATTTTCCTTGAAACTAAAAGAAAATTAACCAAATTATAATTTCTGCAAATGCATTTGTAACATCTGGGTTGTAACATTTGTAACAACTATAAGTCAAAGTGTTTTTCAAGGGTATAAACTTTTATAATCACAATTTTTGGTGTTGTACATTAGCTTGCCGAAAACTTTTTTACTCTTCTAAAATTTATGAACTGAAATATCACACTTGCTATGAGAAACTGGATACTGTTCAAAGAACGATCAGATTATGGCACGCGGAATTTGTACTCCCGATCTTCCATTATCTCAGCCTGAGGCATTTGTTTCTATTTCTATGCAACCTTAATCTTTAAAGGTATCATCAACAGGTGACCTGTATTACCTACGTGACAAATGAATGCAGTTGTTTGTGGAGGTACGTGGTGTAGCGTGACTTGGTTTAGAGATGTCACAGAAGGCGGAGATATAGTACAGTACAGACTCACCATCAAATGTAACACGACGTATAGTATTCTCCAGAATGTGTCATTTTTACTTCAAAAGGGATCTTTTCTTTAACAGTGATAATGAGTAGGGACCAATTTTTCAGCCAAACAGTGGTGAAGTTAGTTGCGCATAGAGCCTAAACTGAGTTAGTCATCAACTTGTGTTGTTGGCAAACACAGAAAGAAAGAGGAAAATGTGCCTTCAGCGTCTAACGTTAATACAGACAGACACGATCTATGCAACCTGATGGCAGGAGCAAATATCCCTTTCTGGAAAAAATAAAATAGTTATTTCAAGAAGTGTTTAGAAAAATATACAGGAAAAATATCGCCATCCGAGTCCACAGTACGTAAGGAATACCTAAAGCTATGCTAGGAAGACGTTCTTCAGGATATTAGAAACTCCGTGTCTGATAAGAGAATTTGGGTTTCCATGTACGAATCGACAGATTGTATGTGTAGAACTGTAGGGCATGTAATTTTTAGTACACTGAAGCATATACATACATAATACAATGTTGTCACAACGAATTAGCTTTTAATTTTCTATGTACATTGTGAATATTAATGATTATTTTGTTTATATTTATATATTTGGAAAAGATAAGTTTGTTTCGTATAATTTATCAATAAATGTACAATATATTCTATGACACTGTGTCCGTAGTGTGACTACGTTTGATATATTACCATTGCCCGTGCCCTTGGTTGTATGAGTACGTGCGCGACTGCATGGCACTCAACACCCTCCCTCATGTTTATGAGACGTAGGTAGCGTCTCTAACACCCGAACTACTAACCTGTTGCATTTGTTTAGCTAAACTTCCGCGCCCTATTGACGAGTTTGCGTACTGTATGGACTTTTCTTCTCTGTTTGTGAAACTCGGAAAAAATTTTGCGCACAGGACATTTTTCAAACTCATCGAGTTCGAAAATTTTTGTAGGTAGGCGATATTTACCAGGTGTTGAAAGTTTAATACACTTGGAATTTTAAATTTATGTACAGTTCATTCAATGCCGTTGCTGTAGCATTACTTAACGAAATAATTATACCTTTACGCTTCTATTCTTTACAAATCTGTAACACATTGAATATTAATTTTCTTCTTTGTGAGCGTATGACTATTTGCATTTTGACTTGATTCGAACCCATCCATTGTATATGACTCAACTACTAATTGCTGAACAGTACAGGGAATAGTAACGTAATAGCGCTTATCTCTTTCTCTACAAACTTCCATGTTGGCCGCCTGCATTCATTGTTCAGACAGGTGGAGTATGCCAACGAAGGAGGTCATCTTGCACAGGGACATTTACGGACATCTACGTCTACAGCCCTTTAGAGACCAGGGATGAAGCAAACGAATCACTACAGGTAGGCCACAGAGACACGCGGAAGCCCTCCAACACCCGTCCAATTACTGGAATGGTACAGAGAGGTAAACATATAACTCATTTACCGGCAACCCTCTAGCGTCCATAAGGAATTGTTTCAGCGACTTCTGTGAAAGAATTTGAGTACTTATGAACTAGGATGAATAATAATAGAGAACAGAAATTGTATGGCAGGAAGGTGGTAGTCAAAGGAAAGGCGGCAATATTAGGAATAAGGACATGCAAAGCGAAGCTCGGTGTGTCAAGTAAATGGTTAGAGAGAATGTATGTATCACTGGTAGATTGAAGGATGTTGTATGCTGCAGAAATATGGGGAATGTCAAAGGAAAGTAATCAAATAGACAAGTTATGCAATTTGCTAAAGAGGTGTTGCGATTGCCTAGCTCAACTCTAGGAGAAGTAGCCTTAGTAGAATTAGAGAAAACCAAAAGAAAATGTATAATAATTTAAATAATCTTTAGTTTTTTGGTTTAAATGTTTGACAAAAGATGAAATCTTAAAGGTATGTATGAATTATCAAAAGAAAATGAGAAACAGAAAGAGTTGGTTGCAACAGGCAGAACAAAATGTGGAACAAATAGGAATGGGGGACTTATGGAGTCTAGAAAATAGGAATGTATAAGGTTTTTGGAAAATAGTCAGAACCAGAATCGAGTGTATATAAAAAACCATAAACATGGAGACGGTTAGAAAATAGAGGTTCATTAAAGTTTTATAGGTTAATAAAGAGAGGATGGCGAAGATAAAGATATGTAGACCATTGTAACAAGCAGGGGTGGGAGGAATGGCCTGGATTACATCAGGATTAATTTTCTTAAGGGGACTAAGAAGTAGCAGTGTAGAAATATGCGAGTTATGTGGAGAAACATTAAGTACAGTTCATTTTCTGACAGAGTGTAAAGAGCTAGCAGTATGGAGACAGGACGTAAGGGAGAAGAAATGGGAAAAGGTACAAAGCGAGTTGATAGTCATAAAAATTGTTAGGGGAAAATTAAAGTAGAAATATAAATATGGGGAACTAGTTTTGGAAAGCTAAAGACAAGTGGATGAAGAAAGTTAAGATTGGAAAGGAAAAGTACTGGGATAACCAGGGGAGACGAAGAGCAAACCAGAGTAGATGGTATATGGGTGACTATGCTACTCAGTCAGTAATGCTAGAAGGCCTGGACGCCAAGGAGGCTGAGCTAGCTAGTATACACCAGAAAATTTATACATCTAGGTTAAAAAAATATGTGTGTTATGTAGATAAAGTATTGTAAATATCAAGTTGTATAAATAAAATTATATTCTATTCGACAACTTCTACACCATCTGTCCCCTACCCACATACATTACGAAACCAAAACACATACTGAAAAATAAGACGAAAACTGAATGAAAGGAAAAGACAGCATATGCCCACCTAACAGGAAAAATTGGTTCCAGTTCTAAGGTTGCATTACTTCTCAGCTTTACATTTGACGTCCTGTTCAGGTACATTTTGGTTCACACTTTACTGCCCTTAGAGATGTTAAAATGTTTTCTCTATGTGTGAGGCAGTGTGTTATTTGAATGTTACACAGTAAAATCGATCTGGTTTCTGCAGGTAATCTGTAAGCAGAGTAGAGTTGTATTGTGTGCCTTGCATTCCTCGTTACTGATGTAACCCCAGGTATTTTCAATACGCGGCCCATTGAAAAAAAGAAAATGCTACGGGTAAAGCAAAATATAAGCCCTCTGGAATTTCAATTGTGCACAAAACAGTATGCAGTTTGTAGGGATATACTCAAATATCAAAGCAAAAGTTGGGTAAACAGATGATTCTGAGCGTTATTTTCCAACTTAATGGAAATAATGGACTTTGTAAGCACGGCTAAAAGAATACCACAACATAGCGCCTCTGAATCCCCTAGAGGGTACTGACATTTACTTTATGACTGGTTTTCATTTGCTGAATCCTTCCTGATGGTCCCGATAAGCAATGGGTTCCAGCTGATTATCTACTGCTTCCGGTTTTGTTGAAAATTAAATTTCCCGTTTCATTGTTAAAAATTCAAAATAAAACATACCTTCGTACACAAACTTCGTTAACCAAACTATCGATGCAGTGGAGTTAATGTGTACTAGAAATCATAACCCACTTAATACAAAATAACAAACAACAGAAAGGAAAAAAAACACATCAACTCAAAACTTGTGACGCGTATGTCACCTGTGGGAATCCGAAGTGAGAAATAAATATAACAGATAGTTGTAGAACATCAGGTCTTTAAAACATATCTTCAGATTAATGAACATGATCAATTGATGTAGTAGGATGTATATCAGCAACTTTCACTTTTATCACTAATAACTCAACAAAACAGAAATGTCAGTAACATTTTATTTTAATAATTCTCCATTTTAAATTTCTCCATTAAATGTTCAGTGAAACCACGTTCTCATTATTTTAGTGAAAATATAAAAGCAGAAGCGAAATATAAATGAAAAAGCTAACTATTACGATTTGCAACATAGGAGGGTCACTGGGAAGGTTTTGAGATATGGAGCTCTGGACTAGCAAAACTTTATTTCAACTATTATATTTTTCGAACTATTCTTCGTGATACTCCACACAAGGTCTCATCCTTCTGAACCAATCGTGAAAACACTGGCGCCACTTTACTTCCGACACTACACTTATCTGCTTTCTTTTGCACTGACAGCATCTTGAGGGGATGGAAATCGACATCCACGTACTTCCTCCTTCACCATAGGGAACACAAAAAGTCACATGGTGCCAGGCCAGGTCTGTAGGGTGGATGGCTAAGAAGTTTGACAGGACTGTCCTCAATGAATTCACTTGTGACGTTCGCTGATTGGGCAGATGCACTGTCATGGTGAATCATGATTCCCCGTAGGTCAGTTCTGGATTGTCTCTTCCTGATCTTATGAAACACTTCTGGAAGACAAACACTTGTGTATCATCTCGCTGTAACTGTCCACTGATTTTTCAAAGGAATCTTGGCCACATGTCCACTTGATGAAAATGTTGCCACCATTTGATTTCCAACACTTCCTAACCTCTTGACTTTCATGGGTATTGCTTCGCCAGAAAACAACCACACAGACGCTTGGTGCTTAGTTTCAGGATCAAATTGATATATACACTTTTCGTCACCAGTAAACTATGTCAGACACCCTCCTAGAATCACCATTGTTAAATTTATGGAGCATGTCTTGGTACCATTCCACACGAGTCTGCTTCTGAGCAATTGTCAAGTTATGGGGCACCCAATGAGAAGCAACCTTCCTCACACGCAGGTGTTGGTGTAAAATGTTTGAAACACTCGGCGAATTAATACCAAAGGCACACCCAATGTCACTGTAGGTCCCTAATCATCTTCTCCACAGCAGCAAAGGTTTCTTCAGTGACAGCTGTGGCAGGCCTCCCACTGCACGGCCCATATTTGAGCCTGCCACAGCTGTCACTGAAGAAACCTTTGATGCTGTGGAGAAGATGATTAGGGACCTACAGTGACATTGGGTGTGCCTTTGGTATTAATTCGCCGAGTGTTTCAAACATTTTACACCAACACCTGCGTGTGAGGAAGGTTGCTTCTCATTGGGTGCCCCACAACTTGACAATTGCTCAGAAGCAGACTCGTGTGGAATGGTACCAAGACATGCTCCATAAATTTAACAATGGTGATTCTAGGAGGGTGTCTGACATGAGAAATTTGTCCAATGGCTCCACACATGCGGTACATAACCTCAACACAGCATTCCCTCTTTTCGTTAATATGAAAACGTACAAAGAATGTGTTTTTTGTTGTAATTTACGTCCTCCAAAGTTAAGTCATATCGGACGATGAATGGAATGGGTGAAGTGATGCTCTAATGAGTCCGGTGTCCATGGAACTTAGAATTACCCGACATTTGTCTTTCAGGATAAGAGAAACCCCCGGAAAAAGCCTTATCCAAGTAACTCACCCTGACCGAGATTCGAGCTCGGGACCTCTTGAGCGTGAGGCAGACATGCTACCATCTACGCTACCGAGGCGGGCACAAAGAATGTATTGTAGAAGGCAAACCCGTAATAACGATTACCAGATATTAATTGTTCTTTCACACTGGCCGTGTGTAGGCTAAAGTATAGAAATGTAGAGCCAGACTGAACAATGCCATTGAATTTTTCAGTCTGACTCTACATTTCCAATTACCAGAGAGTTTTAAAGCAAGCAAATGACGGGCTCAGTAATTTTCGGAAGAAAAGCAACCAGCATGTCAGGTGTTTCTTACACAAGAATAAATAACCTGCATTCAATAGTTTGTATAAAAAGTGAAGAGAAAGTTTTTTTTTTTTTTTTTTTTTTTTTTTTTTTTGCTATGAAGTGGTGAAGAACTCATAATATAAAATACAGATATAATGCGATCTATCAGGCCACATTTGAAATACATTTTTGCCTACAATTATAGAACTATTAATCAAATTGAAGAGGAAATTTTAATTAATAAGTCTTAAAAATGTGACATTTCATCACAAATCGTAATTAGAAGTTTAAAAGGTCACCCATCAGGCATGACCATCAGTGAAGCATAAAGTACTAGTCGGCCAGGAAAAAATGGGCACCACTTTTTATTGACAATGCCTAACGTCATAACACTACTGTGTCTTTCCATTGAGACGTTTGTCCTTGAAGGTTACCACGCCAGCAACCAAGCAGACTGCACTCTCCTTAAGTGGGGTGTGACGAGCGCTATGTGAATCTATTTCTAATAAATCTATTTACGCTAAGAAAATCATTCACATTTTGCAAAAAAGTGATTGACGAGGAAAGTAATGAGTAATGCTGCTAACATAACCCTAAATAAAAACCATTTTTATGGCTCAAATAGTTTTCAAGAATACAAATATACAAAACACCACTATATCTCAAAGAATCGTGACATAAGTACTGTAATGACCTTCTTTATTATTTGTTATGCACGAGCGTTTATATATTTTTAATTACTCATAACTGAAATGTAAACTACTGCCATGATTTGCTAAAATAATTAATTTGAACAAGCCAAGATGTCTGTTAAATTCGAGAGAGAGCAAACAGCACACTTCCTGTTAGTCTGTGGAATGCTGCATCTGCAGAAGATGAGCAATCATAAAATATGTTTACGTTTATAAAGACTTCCTTTATTTACTGCAAAGATTTCAATCAGTATTATTCAATTCTTACGTTTGAAAACCATGAAGTGGTTCTTATCACTGCCAATACAAATCAATTGAGTCAGTGTGGGCTCAAATAAAATAAGTAGCAAACAGAAATAATACTTTTAAAGTGACTGAATGTTAGAAGCTTATTTACGAAGAAATTGACAAGACTGGGAAAACTGCGTGAGGCATGCAGAAAATTTACAAGAAAATGACTTCTGGAAATAAATAGCACCTCACGAGATTTTGGAGTCCATCCTCATAAATTTGCAAGACTTATGCCCGATGTAACATAACATGTTAAGGCTTGACACAACTGTTAGTCTATTTAGCAATAGTTATAACAAAAGTTACATATCACCAGCAAGTGTTAGCTTAACACTCGTGTTAAAACTTTTGTTAAACTAACAAGCCATATTCCTGTGTTAAGTCGTTTATAATTGTAAAATTGTCAAGATGGCGGGCGTGAACGTAGCTTTTGATGTTGCCTTCCTATAATGGCAATCGTAACAGTGTACGGCCTGTGAGGAGAAATAATTTTGAGGAACTATCAGAAGAAGACTTTCTACAGAGGTATAGACTGTCGAAACAAGCTGTATGAAAGTTACTGCAGAAGTAGAAGAGAGGTTAGAACATGCATCATATAGGAATATGCCGATCTCGCTTTTGTTTCAAGTAATAATGTATCTGCGATTCTATAATTCACTGAATTCTGAGGATAATATACCGTCCATCTCCCTTCTTGAAAGGTTCAAGTCTCTCATCACTGCCGTCCTTCTTCGTACCTCGTTTTAAATTTACGTAATATTGACGAAGTTGCTTCCTACTTCTGGTTGTGACATTTGCATTCAGTTAAACTCATTAGCAACCTTTTCCTACGTCACATCTTTCCCTTTCACATTTACTTCATCCATTCTCTTAATTTTCATAATATCCTTATATTTAGCTACTAACTGGCTAACAATTCTTTCTCGATTAATGAGAAATTTTTCCAATGGCTTCTTTTCTTATTTTGCTCACCCGCCATATTTCAGCTGTCTGTAAATGAAAATAAAGACAAAACAGCATATCAGTACGTTTAGTAAATAATACGGTTCCTCACAGCCTTCTATATCTGTAATATTTGCATGTCTCCCAGCGTTAGCACGTGTTAGTTAACAATTTCAGAAAACACGTACGTGAAAAGCAAGAATTTTAACGGTTTTTTGACGCTGTAGCAATTGTTAACTTACATTTGCTAATGTCGATTTAAACATCCATTGGTGAAATCGGGCATTAGACGTTAATGACAGTAGCCATGACGAATTGTCTCTTGACGTGACATTCACAGCAATATGAAGTTCCATTGAATTAGAAAAAATAAGTAATTCTTAAAAGTATAATTGTAATTATATCGTTTAAAACAATTGAATATGCTTTTACTAATGTTGATTTCAACAGTCCCATTATTATAAAAGTTTGGAAAACTCGGTTTCGGTTCTATTACGACTGGCACCAAGGAAGATTGGATGCTGTAGGGCAGTGTCCGAGAGAGAGAAAGGAAAATGCAAATGAGTGGGGGTAGCGAGGTAGCAATGCTGAGCACTGAAATATATCTTATTCGCCGCGGTCTAGAACTCTTCCTATTTGTATAACATACTAGCAATCAGAGAGGAGCAAAGTTTCAGGAATATACAGCTACACAATGGAACCTATACTATATTTGCATAGTTTAGCCTCATTATACTGCCTACTTATTCCGTAACTATTTAGCTCCAGTTCCCACCGTACTAACTTCTGGAAACATGGCCCTCTGTAACACTGAACAACTGCAGAGCTCATGTAAACATGAAGCGAGAATGATAAGTAATTCCGAGCTGTAAGGATAATCCCATCACGCTCGAGTCTAGTTACACAGAGCTGTATTAAGGAAGCAACTCGTGTACCAATAGAAACTCTATCCTCTACACAACACTATATTTCCTAGAAGCTACATTGTCTCCAACAGCACTCCATATACTAGCTCCACAAACAGCACAGCTACTTTCTTCTTTAACTTTATTACCCTTGCGTTCTATACCCTCTAGATTGTGGTTTAGTTCTCTGAATGGAAACTTTGTCATGTCTTGAAAAAACCGTATTGAACTCACTGAAGCTTCTGCAGTCTAATGTTACAAAAACCAATAATTCTATATACTTTAGTTAAGTCAAACAAAGTCTCAGTTCACATTTACGTATATCTTTGTGGAACTCACTTGAGAAAGTTATAGTCACTTTTAAAGAACGTGCGACTTTCAAAATTGCGTAGTCTTTGCATAACCATTAGAAAAACATGAACAACGCTTCCCGTTGAAGAAGTGTTTACAAGTATTTCAAATTTTAGATAAAAGATAAAGAATATCTCGGAAATAGATAACACAAGAAACGGTTAAGTAAGAAATTGTGTTTTGACGTTATTTACATATTTTTCTAGCAGAGTTTTGTTTATCATTTGTAGTTTACCAAATATTATCAAAGGTCACTTAGATTGAAGAGGACACGTTAATGTTAATATCAGAGGTTCTACTCCCATTGGTCTTGGACCCTTAGGACCTAGGACCCGGGCCTCTTTAGACCAAGGATTTACTGAGCTGTCCCAAAAGGGCGCTCGGCGCCTCCATAGGGCTTTCCATAGTGCAAGACCTAGAGACTAACAAGGCCGACCCCCCATCTGGTCCTGTGTACTCATGACGGGATGGAAGTAGATACGCCACTTACGCGCGCCAACTCCAAAATGGGAAGGCTACTGACTGACCTCGGTGGGGCCGCCTGGTGATCTACTAGCTATGCTGGCTAGTACAAGGGAATATTAATAGCTTCCCTCAACCCCGTCCGGAGACGTACCCGATCACCCACGAGTATTGGGAAACACTGGCCCCTCGAGTCCAACCCAATCCGAATAACTCCCAATCAGGCAGGGGCTTGAATGTTCGACCCCAGGTTAACGTCAGAGGTGCCACGAGGGCTAGGGTCCCGCAGCGCCCGCACCATGGCAGCTGAAGGGGACGGAACCCCTCCCCTACGGGGAGAGATTGAAGAGGAAAACAGATAGGTCATTAGAAAGTTTCAAAATGCGCATTTCAGTTGCCATGAAAATAGTTTGAAGCGATACTTTAATCAAAACCGTTAGCCTTTTAGAGAAATTAATGTTTTCCAAACAATGCTAGGTGTAAGGTGTAGTTTGGGGTGAGGGATTTCCCGAAATACCTTTCATATATTGTTCATGGAAGATGCAGAAGGTGAATATGAAATATTGGTATGCAACGATTTTCCGACTAGAATAAAACTGTTTACGGATAGAGAGAAAGAGAAAGAGAGAGAGTGAGAGAGAGAGATAGAGAAGTGCGCAATCACATGCGCGGCACACTGAAAGCTGACTTCCCAGTATGGAGTTATACGGTGGAAGGCAATACTGTATCTTGTATACCTACTGGGGAAATTTATATAAATTAAATTTGAAAAGATACAAATATTATGGATAGAGTCAACATGAAAAATAAAATGCCATGGCCGGGATTTGAACCACGGATCTCCTGGTTTCCGTCCAGTCGCCCCGAACGGTGTATCTCGGATGCGAGAGCCCCTAGTGGTCTACCGGGAAAATATATGAGTCAACTGGAGAATTTAATGTCAGGACGGCACGTTGGCCATGGTAGCTCAAAGGTTAAGAGCGACTGGAAGGAGACCAGGAGATCCGTGGTTCAAATCCCGTCCATGGCATTGAATTTTTCATGTTGACTCTAACCATCAAATATCTTAGCCTATATACGGTTAGTGTGGAGAAATGATTCATTTCCATTAATGAACTAAAATACAAATATTATAATTAAGTCTGTTATTGCAATGTTGGAATGCTCATAGAAAACATGCATAAATACATATATATTTTCGCTTACAGGAAAATATTTTTATTGTACGTGCTAAAATGGTTACCTAATACTCTTTGATAGAATATCTAATGTTTAACATTGCGGAAAATTATTAAAACCACTGCTTTAATTTTTCTGCAAATTCCTTTTACATGTCCTTTTCAGCCACATTACAGTTTAAACCGAGATGCAGTGGATTCTTTGTACTACACAATGCCACAAAATATATGAAAGAACTTTGCATCCTTTACAAATTTACAGGAAAAAAAAAGAAACCAAATACATACATTCACAATGGCACGCTTTCCCTGAAGAACAAATGAAAAGCTACATTCACAGGTAACGTCACGTACGCCACAGAGTAAATTGTATTGTCTGACCGAAACTGTAAGTATAGATACTGTCTCATAAGTAATGTCGTTTTTAAGTAAAAAATTATTTAAATTGTGATCTTACAAGTAATTAAACCTTTTATATGTCTTGCACTGAAAAGACCAATTCTTGTCCGATATAGACTCAGCTCCACAACCATTGCTGCCTAAGACACTCTTGCATCCAAATTCCTAGCTTTCTCACCACACGTCCTAACTAACTTTTAAAGTATAGACCATTAGATCCTATCGCCTTTCAGCCATCGTTGAGGTAGATTTATTATTCTACGATGGTACGAGTCTCTGGTTTTTGATGCAAAGAATTTGGTGACACCCATTTGCACTGCTTCCATGTTGTCAAAATTCCTTATACGTAGAAAATGGGCCATGGATCGATAAAGATGATAATCTGATGGTGCGAGATCAGGGCTGTATGCTGGGTGTGGTATCAGTTCGATTCCTTCCAATTCCTGAATTGTTTCCATGATTATTCGTGCAGTATGGGGTGTTGTATTGTCCTGTTGCAATAGAACTCTACTTCGGATAACTAATGCTGCGTATCTCCATCTCAAAATTTCATGAATTCGTTCCAGTTGATAAAGAAATCCACATCAATCGCTCGTCCTTTTGGAACAAACTCCCAGTGAATCACAACTCAAAATTCCACCAGAAACACACATTACTTTGGGACCGAACTGATTTCTGGTAACGATTACTCAACCAGGTTGACGGAGATCAAGCCACTGTTTCGAGGCATCAGGGACTTTTCACAAGTAACTGCTCTTTGTTCCACTACCTGAATGCAAGGCTAGGGTCACTGATGAAGAGCAAGGAGTAATATTTTTGTTTTCGTGGCTGGTGCGTCCCAATAACAACTATTTAGGTCCGCACACCAGTGATTCCTGCGCTGCCTATCACAAAAGCATGTAATATTTAATGCTGAATAAAATTATACCTAAGAGAATTTCGAACCTGCGACTCCAAAATTCGGACTAGTTAAGTTATATACTACGCAACGGCTATAGTGGTTCGGTGTCGTTTTGAAATAACCTGTATAAGCACTGCCATCTATATCTCTATCCCTTATTGCTACAATAAAACGCTTCGAAAGAGGCACTGGTACGGTTCGTAGTATGTTCGGAGTATGTTTGAAAATTGTTGTCTATGCCTTTTATTTCCACAGTACTTCTATTCATCTTATTTTGTTTAATATAGTTATAATAAACAAAGGCTGTAAGACACTTCATACGTGTCACAGGCGAGTTTCGTGGTGCAATGTTATAACAACGTGTTTCAATACAGTTCCATAACTAAAAATCATACTTCTTTATCGTCAGAGGTAAATAATATTTTCAGTTATGCACAATTTATATAACTGGCTACGTTGGTACACTTTTTTCACTTATTTCAATGAGATGAGAATCCACTGAGATAGGCATGAACATCATCTTTGACATATACCAGTGTAGTGCGGGCGCTGCGGAGCCCTAGCACTCGTGGTACCTCTGACGTTACTAGAGGAACCTCGGGCCGAACATTCGAAACCCTCCCTGATTGGGAGCTGTTCGGATTGGGTTGGACTCGGGGGGAAGTGTGTTCCCAACACCCACGGGGAATTGCGTACCTCCGGCCAGGCTATGGCCGCCCGGAGGGAGTAGAGGGTTGCCTAAAATGTTCCGGGTACTAGCCTGCAGAGCTAGTAGAAGGTCTGCTAGGTCAGCAGGCGGCCCCACCGAGGTTTTCGGTAGTCTTCCCTGCGGGGTTGACGCGCGTAAGTGGCGTATTCACCGCCACCCGTCTTGATTTTCGAGTCGATGGAGGGGGGCTTTTTAGACTCCAGATATTGCCCTATGGAAAGAGCCCCGGGGTTTCGCCTCCCGGGTAGGAGGCCCGGGTCCTTGTTCCTACGGGTCCAGGAATAATGGGAGTAGAACCTCTGGCGTACCGCTTCATACATTAAACAAAGCTACGTTTAAAGGTAAATACAGAATTTTTAAGTCTAATAGATTCAACATCTTTTCGTCTCAACGTAACGTAAAATTTCCACAGGGACAGGGACGCTCGAAAAAATAAAAATATATAATTCGTAGAGCTACTAGGTTTATCAAAGTTATTTCTACAGTAAAACCTGCCTAAAATGGACCCCCTTATATTCCGAAAAGCTGGAAAACCTAAAATAAATTTCGGAACGTAGCTATTTCTCATGTAAAATTACACTTTAAGCCGGAAAAGTGCCTAACGCGGAAATGGAAATATTTGTCGGGAACCATTTGCGCAAAGGACCTAATTAAAACGGATAACTTTATGTGTAATGGGTTACAATGCACGTATTTTAATAAGTGCAATACTTTTGAGGGCGACTGTATTTACACATAAGTTCTATGAATCATAGTCAAGCTGTAATCCTTCCAGGAAAAGGGAAAACAAACCATTAGCTCTCTCAACTCTCTTCCAACACACAGGCTAAAGGGTTAACTGTTTTTCAGTGTGTTCAAGCTCAGTTTCATTTTTACAAGTGATCAAGTACGAGTGGAAGAAAACTGTGAACTTTGGGAAGTTTTAAAAACATGTTTTGTATGCACACAAATTCTGTAAAACAACGTCTAAGCATACGACATTATCACTGCTGGAAAAGTTAATGTTACTAAAGGACAGGAAAAGAAGAAACGTACAGTTAAAGAATTAACTATTGTTTAAGGGGGGACGTATGCAAATATTCAGGGTCTTACATAAATAGCCATAACATCCAAAGTTTAGAAGTTAGAGAAGTGAAACTTAATATCCTCATGTAGGATAATACAGTTAATATGCACAATTTTTGCATAATTTTACATTGTTTATAACTAATGCTACATATTTTTCTATATGCAGAGATATTTACAAACTTAAGCCCATTTTTTTTCAAAATTCACATATGCTATCTTTCTGAAATTTGGTATGTTCTTTTAAAACACACAAAAAGGGAATTTGTTGGATTTAGATTTGTTATTGAAGCTGTATAGATTTTTTCAAAAAAAGTTTATCATATGCATCGTTTAAAAATTAAAATAATTTCATATATTTTGTATCATCACATTCCATCTGGAACTAATCTTAAATTCTATAACCAACAAAATGGTCATTGTGGCATAAGAAAGCTGTGTACTTAATTGCATCACTATAGACGAAGTACTTTGAGAGAAAAATGGATTGAAGTTGTAGAAAATGTAAGTTTCGGGTAAAGGCAATTAAAAGTACAATAAGTATTATTCAGTTTCCTTTTAATTTTAAGTCAGAACTTCCCATACTCATAGTCTGTATCCTCATTTTGGTCTTCTTCAGCCTTCCTTTTAAATTCCTCTCCTGTCTTGCTTCTTTCTGCATTAATCTCATAGCTCTTTCTGCACCAGCGATGCAAATGTTGTCGATACTGTGCAAAATTATTTCCATAAACACACCAGGTTGATACCGTAACTGGTTCATAAGTTTCTTTCTGCCAACATTCCCATCATTAAACACTATTGCAGCATCAAGTGTAGCAATTTTCACCACTATGGAAGACACAAATGATGTTTTGGGACAGCTTTTCTATATCAGACTGTTGAGACCTTCATTTGGGTTTTGTGTCTCTCCATAGAGACAATTTTTTAGCAAGTGTGGGCGTGCTAAGAATTGGTAGGTGGGCTTTATAGATTCCAAGACAGCTGATGGAAAACTATGTGTTGCTACCATGCTACTATGCAACGCTAGGGCATTTAATTTTTAAAGGTAAATAGACACCACGTACAGTCATAATATTTTGGTGTTTGATAGCTAACACTATATACTATTTTAAAAAACAATAAAAAAGATTTTTTGAACATTTTCTCATACGTCCCCCCTTAAGGGGCGAAAAACTCAGATTTATGAAAGTTTTGAAAAATTAAAAATTAAAGACGAATGGTTAAAGGAAACAGAAGGGCATGAGAAATGCATCACAAAATCTACAGAGCATGACGAGTTAAATCAAGCTGTGTTCGAGTGGTTTGTTACTGTGCACCCTAGAAGTTGTGTGACTACTTCGTTATTTCTTTGTATCCAAACATAACTCTCTCTAAGATGGAAACCTGGGTAAACGGAAAATAAATGCCGGAACGATAGCGTTCAGTTTTAGAGAGGTCTTATTGTTAAAAAAAAATTAGTGAAAAGGCATTTCGAGTGGAATGTCAATATAACACCGGAGATTTTATGTAGACAACTGTCCTGGCATTTTTCTAGATACCTGCATAGCTGGTAAAGAATTATTATATGTGGTAGGTAATGCATACAAATATTAAATATTTTAGGTATGGGAAACTATAGAAGAGATAAGCTACAGTTGTAGGAAGAACATCGTGATGATGTGTATAAGGGCGCTCAACTACAGCGGTCATCAGCGCCCTTTAAAGTAAACTAGTCATGGCAAAAGCCACATATGAATATTTCTAAAATTCTATACTTGTGTAAATAAACTTGCGAAAGATACATGTACATAAACACAAACAAACAAAACTAAAATAAATAAAAATAAATATAAATCCAACCTACTAAAAATTTCGTTCACTAAATCCTAAAGTGTAACATAGAAAAGAATCTAAAAACGTTCTGCACTACTTTATTATCATCCGCTAGCATTTCTGCAAAGCTGGCCGGCAGCTGTAGAGACGTCCTAAGGTGTGCTAGGGAAAAACACTCTAGCAGCACGTGTCGGACAGATAACGATTCGTTGCAAAACGGACACAGTTGAGCAGCTGCTTTTTAAAAAGAAAACTATGAGTAAAAAAGCAGTGCCCAATACGCAACCGAGCCAAACTTACCTCCTCGTGACGAGATGAACGACAGGAGGTAACACAGGGAATCCGAAGTTCTTTCACAGATCTAAATTAATTATTGCGGAGAGCGGACCACTCTTCCTTCCAACAGGTTTGCACAGCTCTCTTCAATATGGCTCTAAAATCTTCCGATGTCACAGATTGTACTCGAACCCTGAGCTTCATGGCAGCCGTCTTGGCTGCTGAATCCGCCATTTCATTCCCCCGCAAGCCTACGTGACTAGGGAGGAAGAACATCGTGGGTACCTGTTTACCTTTTATTCATTTCAATATCTCAGCTTCTGTAGATATCTTACTAACCATTCATTGCAGAATTAGGTCAAGTAAAAGTAAATAAAAAACAAACCTTAATAACCGTAAAAACGTAGAGACTCGGAATCCCTCACAAACAGTCTCAAAGGAGGCTTAAAAAACGTGCTCCTCTAGTTAGAACTAATGAGGTCCAGCGAAGAGAGACTTTCTTTTCAAAAGCAAACCTTCAGTTATCGATTGGATACTGCCATCAGTAACGTCGCGTATTTCTTTCAGAAAGCTTGAGAAACCTATTTTATCATTTCCAATTCCCCTTTCAGAACGTCATCCATCTTCTTCATGCATTTATCATAGGGGTGCTTTGTTCTACAGAAAAAGAAAAACACAACATGTTATAAAAATGGAAAAGTTGATAGCATTCCAAAATCGTAGCTCCAACACCCACGAAGTCTGGCCAACTTTCATTTTTCAGAGAGTTGTTTCTTTTGGCGTTTGGAACACCAGGGGTCATGGTTCGTTATAGCTGTATTGCAAGGGTTTCTACACTTGCACCATTATGGCTTCATATATCATCCAAGAGAAATTAAGCTACTCGTATTGAATTTCTTTTCTATTATCCTGTCACCTTACGAGATTCGGTATTGCGTGCCGCACTTGTTTCGTGGTGTCGAAACACTTTGGATATTCTACAAAGGTGAATGGATTTCAGCAACCTATTCCGTCATACATCAGAGTTAGCAATAACATTTCTCAAAAAGAAGTCAGTTAATTAGGTTTAATATCTTATGTATTTTATTTGTAAGAAATCTATAGGCTGCTACAGCCCTTTTTAAGACTTTTTGGCCATTAGACGGCAATGCAAGACTCTAAAATGGAGACAAAATTTGAGGTTATGGTCCTTTTCTGAAACACTGTTGGACACAATGTTATAAAGCTGTTACCGAAGCTCAAAAATTATATGGATTTGAAGGTGTCCTGTCTGCCCAGCACAAGAAAGCAAGAGACGAATGAAGAGGAGAGGGGTTTGAACTCTTAATCTGCTCTGTTAGTGGATCTATTTACTACGAAATGAGTGTATGAGGTTGCACATGAGTCACTCATGTTGTCAGATCTAATGCCCGTTCAAGTAAATGCAGTGGTAGGTATTGTGTGTTGGTGAGTTATGTGACAACACTTGCGTATTTTAAACAAACCTTGTCATACCTGGAAAGGTAGTTTAACACCGTGGAGACAGAAAAAGTGATTACGTTACACATTCCTCTAGCTTGCCTTCTTGTCCTGGGCAGACAGAGTTACTGACCGAGTGGCACAGCTACGGTTTCAACATTTTGATAATGAACATAAAACATTGAGATTTAAGATGTTCTGTAAGATCCAAGTTATGAAATATTCAGAACAGATGTATAATTTTAGAGTAAAATCTACAGAAAGGCACTCGGAAGTTTTCAGAAGAACTTGATGCATCAAAAGGTGCCATACGTCATTTTAAGACGAACAATCCTAGAGAAGCTGTACATTTTTACCGCACGAATGGACAAGCACGAACTAGCGTGCATCGTTAGCGTATCCCTGAGATGATTTATCAGGATAATTGTTACATGTGATGAAAAGTTGGTGAATTACCGCAATACTACACCTCGAAATAGTACCCCGATACCCATCAACCTGCTAACGTTGTCGTTAAAAGAATCAGGTCAGCCCTAAATTAATATATGTCTAGTGGAACTTTGAAGATGTGACTCACTGGAAATTTATTCCAAAATGGACGTGTAGCCGATACCAACAGCTGGAACGAGTTCATCTAATTTTGAAGCAGAGATAACCTACGTTTGTTAATAGAATCAGTGATATTTCATCAGGACAATACAAGATCCCAAACAGCTCAAAAGAACAATGTGGAGAACTCAGGAATTAGAAGTTACCACTTCTACCTATGGCCTTGATCTTACACCATCAGCTTACCATCTCTTTCGATCTATGGCCCAATTACAAGTGAAAGAACTGTTGAAAAAATTGAAGCACTCGAAATGGATATTAAATTCTTTGCATCGAAGAACAAACAGAATGAGGTACCATTGTGAGATAGCAAATCTCACTAAATGGTCTTTAAGTTGAAGATCATCTTTTTTCAATGTTATAATTCTTATTTTTCAATTCTTATGTTTATAACTTTGTTATAAGGTGAAAAGAAATGTTATGGGCTAGCAACCCTCAAGGAAGTAGATGAAATGAGACTTTGCAGAAGCCATAGGATCATAGAAATGCGGACCATGCAAGCTTAACATCACAAATGCTTTTTCTTTCAAATTTTATTGGAAATAATTTCTGGAACAACATTTATGCAAAGTAATGTAACATTGAAAGAAAAATCCCTTATTAATGCTTATAATTGGTAGACAAACTTAATTGAACATTATATCCCTTTACAATTAGGAACTATGTGTACAAACAAATTAATTACTGTTTTAAGAAATATGTTTCTTAATTTCCTTCCTTTCATGCAGTTACATTTGCCACTGTTCTTGTACTCTTTTGCACTTAAATGTTCATGTTCCCATTAAGGAAACTCCGTCCTGAAAATTTATCGTTTCTAATTTTCTATTCCCTCGAAAAGTAGAGGACTAACATTTAAAGACAATAATTGCTCGTGCTTATATTAGAACCTAGCACCATCTCTTCTCTAATAACATTGATTCTAAAGGATAGGATATCCAACTGCTTGGAATGTTCCCAGTAAAGCGTAGTGCAGAAACTGTCAAGAGCGCACTGAGTTTATGAACTTCATTTGTTGCTCCTCACGGGACCACGATTCACTTGATTAGAATTTTATCTCAAGTTACGACCATATTTAATGGTTTTCTCTGAATTTAGTTAATTATAGCAAAGGAATACAAATATTAAAGAAATATTAAAACAGTTCTTCTTTAATACATAATTGTAAACTTATGATTTTAACTCCTTTTCTTCGATTTAGATTTGATTTAATTTTGAGAGGGTGGACCTTTGCTTGATTGTTCATATTTTATCATTGCCAATTTCTTTGAAACTTTTTGCAAGTTGGTTATGTTTTGCTTATATATATTAATTTATGTCCTCTGGAACGGAAATGTTACATACGTGTAATGAATGTGGGGATGCTGCGATTCTGCTACAAAAGATGCTGTTGCTGCGTCCTGTCCTTAGGGATGGTGCTGATGTTCCAGGTCTAGCAGTTGTTTTAGTCTGGGCTTTTGCTCAGATCCAGGGTCTCAGGATGAGCAATTCCTTTAGATGTTATCCACGGCTGCTGCTGCAGTTGGTGCATGAGAAAAGCTCTTTGAATTCAGGCGTAATCTCGAGCGATGGAATTAACTTCATCTATAGAGCTTATAATTCCATTTTTCCTTTTAAATAAGTGTAATAGAAATCTTTTAATTTTGAGTAACACATTTACAAAATAAGTCGTAATGTAGATGCACAATAAATTTGATCAATGTTGCTTTGCATTTTCACAGAAATTGTAAATATAGTTTATAATCTCTATAAATTATTTTTACACGCCATTCCGATACAGAATTATACATTTGTTCCCTTCGACGTTACACAGTCGAAATACGTCTGTTACTTTCGATTTTACACGATTCAAAAACACTATCTTTCCTAGATGCATGTCCAAGATTATTTAATTTTCTCTTTCCGTTGCTATAATCACCAAACAACTTCTTTTTAACTGGTCCACGTCAACACATTTCGTCATATCATTTTTGTAACCACCAATACTAATACATTACATCATATCATATACACATTTCATCATATCATGACCCACTAAATTTCACACTTTCATTTCTTATGCGTAATGACTTTTCCATATAAATCCTTAAACCACTATTAAATATATTTTCAACTCTTGGGGCCTAAACCAAAAAAATTGTTACACCTCCAACGTTAAGTCGTATCACAAGATTAAATTCCTTTAAACTAATTTATTGATCTATCAGCACATGTGCGCTCTACAAATCATTGATTAGAGAGATTATTTACATGCATGATACATTGAATAATACTGAAATGAGAGCCCCTCATAAGTAGGTACCCTTTTGTTTGAAGTATTACAGAAAATCTTTTGTGAGAGCTGGTCCAGTGGTAGACGACTCCTGATGCGGGTTGGGAAGCTGGATTTTCTGCCAAGGGAGTAGTGAATGGCTCCTGAGACGTATTTTAGGTTGGTGTAGAACTTTTCGGCTTGTGAAGAAATTGACTGTAGAATGGTCCTGATACCAATTTCTCTGTGTAGTTGACTATTTCTAACAAACTATAGTGCATTCGTTGAGATTGGTAATATTTTGTTTTGAAATGTCTGGATACGTTTGATTTCTGAAGGACTAATCCCTCCCCAGACTGGGCAGGGAGTGGTCTTAATAAAGTCATGTAGAGTAGTGTACAGTTGTTTTAATTTGAGTGAAGATCTTTTGTTGAGAAGAGGGTACAGCTTAGCCAGTATTGCTCGAGCTAGTTTGAGTTTGTTTCTTATGTGTTGTAGAAGATGAATGAAATGAATGAAATGAGTCCAGGGTCCATAGGGCTTAGAGTTACCTAGCATTTGTCTTTCAAGATAAGGGAAAATACCGGGGAAAAAACCTTATCCTGATAACTCGCCCTGACCGAGATTCTAACTCTGTACCTCTCGAAGGTGATGCAGACACGCTACCGTCTGATCCACCGAGGCGAGCTGTTTTGAATTTATTAAAATGTTTTGTTTGTTACGCCTTTAAGTTGGACCTGACAATTTTTAAACACGTAACTTTCAATTGGCTTTCTTTATCTCAAGAGAGATTTGTGGTGGACAACACGGCGCTGGGGCGGGTTTTCTCCGGATCTCCGGTTTCCCCCGCCATCTCATTCTACCGGTGTTCCATCTTCATCTCGTGTATCATCAGTGTCATCGCCTGCGGTGCCGTATGCATTAAAAGCGGGCGTTAAACACTAGACATTTTTATCTCCTATTTATCTGCAACTATGTGTATAAAGAAAGTATATCTGCATATGTTTATGCTATACAGGTAAAGCTTGCATAAGAAAGTGAAAGTAAACAAATTGGGAGAGGTGTGATTTTATGACATCAGATCTTTTTTCTCCTGGAAATACGCTTAAGGACGGAGTTTCAAGCCATGAAAAAGCGAACAGCTCTTAAAAGTTTCAACAGGCTACATATTTCTACAGGAAATATGTAATAAAGCAATTTAAAGTATTAACTTTCATAGTGTAAAAATATAGCAGAGTTAGATTTTCAAAAAGTTTTTGTTGAAGTATTAAGGATTGTAACACAACATTTTTTTTTTTTTTACGTTCTGCCGAATACAGATGTTTCTCCCAATGTTTTGAAAGAAGATGGAACTTCAAGAACATCATATAGTAACTGGCTTTTAAACTTCCAGTATATCTCCATGTTATAGTTCATAGGCAGTGCCGAAAAATAACAGCGTGCTGCAGGAAAAAGTCCATGTAACAACAACTCACCTAGTTTCGAAACATGAAGTCAAGCGCCGATGTTTCTTCATTGTATAAAGAGAATTTCTACTTAATTTCGGTTTTTGCTCAATTTTAGATCGGGTGTTGGTCTCCCTAACATTTTTATACTTAGCCTTTCTTCTAATGCTCTGCTCTGCTTGAGCACCCGTACCACATACATTTTTACGGGGGTATCCCGTTATGGTCACGGGAATGCAGTATGCTGCCAACACGTCAGCTACATCATAAACAATCTGCCCTGCGATTTAATATTCATTAGATATTGGATCTCTTTACGTAAGCAGGATGGCATTAGTTTTCTAGAACTAACATATAAAGCAGTGATAGATTGTTAAATGATTTTCAATTCAAGTTCTACGGCTGTAACTATGAGTGTCGGTAGCCTTGCTTCACCGTGCAGCGAATGATCATCGCGCAATACCTAATCCTTGTTTCACATAAGCTTGCACCGTATCTCTTAACGGTCACGTGACCTTATCACCTCTCATTGGCTGCTATTGTAGTATAGACTGTTGTGCGGTAGAAATTAGTCTGTTATTTAAAATGGTGATTATCTCTATATGTAGGAAGAGAATTGTCAAATTTATGTTTTCGTAACTGTTTGAATTAAATATATTACGCAACAGAGTTGATTTATCTGAAATGCATGTTAATTCTTAAACGAAGTAAGGAGGAGGTTCCTTTGCTCCTCTCAAGCCCGCCTTTCAGATATCACGATAGCACGTGCTTTAGCGGTAGTGATGACATATTTGCTTATATGACTTATCACTGACCTTGCTTTGAACTGGAGTAGTCATATATCGCCGTTCGAAGGTGTGTTGTGCCGAGTGCGAGAGCTAAATTATTTTATTGGTCGTTTATTGCGCGTATATAATGGCATAGTCTACCACCAGGTTTTCGCTGAAGCATTGCAAGGGAAAACCTCTACAAACCGGCGAAAAAAGAATTGTGGTGCATGTATTTAATGCACTCACAGAGAATAATCCGTCTTTGTCAGTGAGAGAAGTCGAACAGCTGTGCTCTGAACTTACAGGTGTGAGTGTTAGATGCGTAGGAACATCGCAACATAAAATTGAGACAACAGGAAAACTTACCACTCCAGGGGCAATATTGCTGTGTGGCGAAGACGTTATTTAAGGACAATCGGACTGTACCTTGACGAGAGTTGGGTGAATGAAAGACACACGACAAGTATGGCGTGACACGGATTTTAAGACTAAAAGACAAACATTTTTGCAAGGTATGTGTGCTGGTTTAAAAACTCCCAGTGGAAAAGGCCAAAGGCCTTTCATTGTAAACTTGTTTCAGTTTCATTGCTTATTCATTCAGTTTCAACTTGCTCAGTTTCATTATAAACTTGTATTTTTGTATGCGTTCATATTCTTATTTGTATGACTTTATGTATCTTCCTGGCAATTATTGTGAAATTTACTGCAGATTTAAATGAGACGGGAAGGCACCGCCTATGGCCTATGGTGCGAAAGCATGAGCCAATTAGGGTGAGGGGGAACGTAGTTGCACGCGGAGTAATACATGTCAGCGGGGCAAGGTTATATGAAACAGAGATTAGATGCAGCACGCATTTGTGCGAAAATCTAAGGAATCTAAGACATCAGGGAGGCAAGAGGGGAAAGTTGTACGCATGCGCAATACTGATTACCGAACTCAGCACGTTGACGTCAAGGATGCGTTCCATTAGTTACGCAGGTGTTTTCCATGCATCAAGAGTTCATCCTCAATGGACCCTGGGCTCATTTGAGCAACATTTCACCCATTCCATTCATCGTCCGATATGACTTAACGTTGGAGGACGTAAAATTACAAAAAAAAAAAAAAAAAAAAAAGAAGTTCGTTATTGGCCATACTCGATTTCTTATTATTTACAGTAATGCATTGTTATTTACATAGTCTTTTAAAATTTCTACAATGTGATTTATAAAACAGAAAATAGCGTGCTGCAGCACTGCAGCACATAAGGACGAGCCGCTCCTATTCATAGGGCAATGCCAATGCTGGTTCGAGTCCACTAAACGTTTGCTCAGGTCGCTGTAGCGGTTTCACTACCCAAAATTTCCACTCGTCCTGACACCCATCTTAAATGAAAATAATTGTGAATAACTGTGAGGGAATTGCGTCATTTTAAAACCAGTAAAGCCAGTAATCTACTGTTGCAGATTTAAAGCACATAAAAGTACATTGAGATTGATAGAGCCCTTTGAGCAAAATGAAACTCCCAATATACAATAGGAGGTTGAGAACCTTAGCAGTTAAAGTTATCGAAATAAATGCTATATGAAAAAAACCTTTGTATCAAAACAAAACAAATAGATAATTGTAAACTAGTTATTTTAGATAGGTGAGCACTGCAGCAATGGAATGGAATGGAAAACGTGTTAGCAGAGATAACCGAAAAAAACATAATTCCTTTGTATCAGCAGCAGCTGGTATTACGTACATCTTTTGTCTATTTTATGTAATGTAAAGGGACAATGTATGAGCATGTCGATCTAAAGCCGTTGCCAAGGTTATTTCAGTGGCTGTCCGCTATATTCAGTGTGTTTCGCAGAGCTGAATAGGAACATAACGAAATGAAACATTCCACTATAAAACCCACATGTATGACTGTTTTTGCTCTGGACGATCTCCCTGTGCAATAATAAACCAGACAACAATAAACACGTGTTTACATGGATAATAATGCATCGTAAATAATACAGAACTCATCTGCGCCCCAGTGCGTTCATCTAATTTGTTGTGTAGTGGAAAACAAGTTGAACCTCCCCCCCCCCCAGAAGATTTTATTTCACAGGAGTGCGTGAAACAAAGCAAAATTTAACTAAGCGAAACACACAAGCCAGGTGTGCTCATTGTCAAAATAATAATTATTATTATAAATTTCATCACGTAGTGTGCACTAAATTGTCATCAGGTGTAATACCAAAATGAATAAAGAAGAACAAAAAAGTGATGTTTTATGTAAAATAATCTGTGCGTAGCAGAATGGTTTCTATTAAAAATATTGGAAACAGTAAACATACAAGCTATCTTGCGTATAAATTTACATTTTTGGATAAGGCCTCCTTCTCTAAAATAATTATTAACTTTAATAAAACTATCACAACAAAAGTGCCATAATGAAACCACTTTTGTAGTGATATTCCAGAGTATATTTACAGAGGTGCACAAAAGCTTTGCAAAATTATCTAGTGATTTTCGTATGTTATTTGGACACCTTGTTTCTGATCTATTGCTGGAAGTCTTCATTTTAGAAAAAAAATATCTTGAAAGCCTTTTAATTAATTAAGCTATAACAGTAACTCAAATTTATGCCAAGGTTGCATTTAAAATTCTGATGTACCTTTTCTCGCCGTTTCAAAAACCAGAGGCTGGCCCAGTAGCTCAGACGTGCTAGGGGTCACGGGTTCGATTCCCGGCGGTGGGGTTGGGGACTTTTCTCCGACCAAGATAATTCCCCATATTCCCCAGAGTCTGGAAGTATGAATGAGAGTGTGAATGTGTGCGCAATCTACTGATTAAAAACCAAAGATAACGAGTTAACACCTTCAGTATGTTCCAAAGAAGAACGGCCGCCGATATGACCATAGCAGTTAAAGACGGGGTATAAATGGAACAAGGGAAAAAACAAAAACCAGAAGGCTGACCTTTGAACGTAGAGGCAATCTTGTATTCTGTGCGACTTTAAATTGCTAACGTAAGGACCCAGTTAGGAGAAAGCTCATTGTATAGCTTTACACCTATTGGTTTAACGAGTCGTGCAGTCATGGTAGACTGCAGACTGTAGATATAAAAGTTGCCAGGGGACAGCACCCATACCTAGCTATATATGTTGTTAACGCCTTGGGCCGGGCTTTTAGAACAAATGACCTGGTTATTCTGGCTAAAGAATCTCTTCATTGTTGTTGAGAGAAACCTGACCCCAGTAATGTAACCATTGCGATATTTTCAGCAACTATAATAGACTATGAAAACAAACAATGACGTTTTGTCCGAAATGAATGTCCCTTTGAATCTGTCAGTTAGCGGAACAGTTTAGGTTGACAAGGCAAGCTTTGAGGTGCAACACGTCATGTTCATACGTGTGGAATGCTGGAAAATGACGTGCGCATAATTGTATTGTACATCAAACGCTTGCCAGCTCCAATCTGTGTCGATGTGTCAGCTGTAATGGAGCATTAGATTTCATTGTCATGTCTTTGGTTCCACGAGTATGACTCTTGCTGCTATTAAACCAGATTTATTTCTATACCACGAATATGACCGAGCGGGATGGCTCAGGCGGTTTCGTCTGCGGCCCACAATTAGGAGGTTCGGGTTCGATTTCCTTGGCAGGCCTACCAAAACAATGGGTTTCTTCGGAGGTTTTCCCGGGTTGCCAGGCGAATGCTGGGTGGTTAATTACATTCCCCAACTTTACTGTCCCTCCATTTCCTCTCCATTATCATTTCACATCAACTCTCATCTGGTGGTCCCTTTCAGAGTAGAGGTGTCCCGGCGTTGCATGGCAGGATGATATGCTCCTGGTAAATACTTCCTCCTTTGGTAGGACTGTCTCCGATCTCCGGACCCCCCTGGTGGGCCGATTCAGGACACGTCCCGTAGGGGAGGGGATCCGTCCCCTTCAGCTGCCGTGGTGCGGGCGCTGCGGCGGACTCTTAGCACTCGTGGTACCTCTGACGTTACTAGAGGAACCTCGGGCCGAACATTCGAGCACCTCCCTGATAGTTGTTCGGATTGGGTTGGCCTCCAGGGGGCAGTGGTTCCCGATACCCGTGAGAGATCGGGTACGTCTCAGGACGGGGGTGAGGGAAGCCATATATTCCCGCGAACTAGCCTGCATAGCTAGTAGAAGGTGTGCTAGATCACCAGGTGGCCCCACCGAGGTCATATCGGTAACCCTCCCATTTTGGAGTTAGCGCGCGTAAGTGGCGTATCAACTTCCATCCCGTCTTGAGTGCACAGGACCAGATGGAGTAGAACCTCTGGCATTAACTAACGTTTTAGGTCACGGTGGGTGGAATTTTAAATTAAATTGAATCTAATATCGTACCCCGGCATCTAATATATACGCCGAAATATATATTAACATTTATCTACTTATTCATAATAATTTTAAAAAACATATACATCAATATACATCTACAATCACGTTTGTTAAAAAAAAAAAACATTGGAAAAAGAAATTTCCAAAATGTGGAACAGCACTTGGATAAAGAGCGATAAAGGGTAAATCACTTAATTTTTCCTACTGTTAATGATCGTGTAAACTGCAAGTACTTTTCACCTAATTTTAAGTTGACCCAGTTTGCTACCGGACAGGGTAAATTTAAAACTTACTTCCGAAGATTCCATATAGACTCTCCTGATGGATATCTCTGAAAATGTGAAAGCATTGTGAAATGAAATGTGTAGTGTTCAACGCCCGCTTTTACTACATACGGCACCGCAGGCGATGACACTGATGATATATGAGATGAAGATGGAGCACCAGTGGAATGAGATGGCGGAAGAAACCGGAGATCCCGGAGAAAACCCACCCCAGCGTCGTGTTGTCCAACACAAATCTCACTTTGCGGTCGCCTGGGATCGAACCCGGGCCGCCTTGGTGAGAGCCAAGCGGCCTAACCACTGAGCCACGGCGCGGCCTGTGTGTGTGAAAGCATTGATGAAAGTGTGGAACACTTAATATTTAGATGTGATCTTGAGTCAGAAAAGAGGTATCATATTATTCAACATCTTTCATGTTGTAATACAGATCTTCAAACACCGTTGTTAAATGTATTCTTTAAAAAATGTTGTACTTCAGCCTTTGAGCGTTTTATTGGCCAAATCTTTAAAACGTTATAACTATTATCACGTTCAGTTACTTTGATCTTTGTATTAATGAGTTTGTGTAACTATTATGTGTTTCAAGTGGGAAGAGTTCTCGCCTGTATCAGATGCAATATAGCCTTCAGCGTTGCCACCTCGTTATCCCCAACGTAAGGCAACGGAAACTGAATTTTCCAAAGTTGTTGGAATCACAATTACAACTTGCATATTCGTATATTACGCACATATTTTAAGCAAATAGTTTAAAAATAATTATAGCTTATGAATTACTTATTTTTCTAATCCAACGAAAATACCAGAGGTGCATCCTTATAGCTGTGAATGTTACTTACGTTGAGATAATTCATCATTGTCATTGTCTTCATCGCCTGAGTATTGCAAATTTAGATTGGTAGGTTCCAAAATCGCATTCTTTCCAAAAGTCGTTTTCTGGTAGTTTATTTGATGTCTCATACAGTTTTCCCTGTCTTGTTGTGTTCCTTGTCAATTTCTTCGTGAATAAGTCGTTCAACTTCAGTCAGTTTAAAAGTTATTTCTGTCTGCAGCATAATTTGAGCCCACATTAACTCAACTGGATTGTTCTGGCAGTGGTAAGGGGGAAGATGGTTTATAATACCTCGTGTCACATTTCAATTGCAAGCTGATAACACTTTTCTTGGTTTCTAAATGGAAGAATAACTGAATAATGCTGCTTTTAACTATCTAGAGTAAATAGAGGTTACGAAACCATCCATAAACAAAGATATATGACCAGACACGTTCTGCTAGGCCAGTAGGAAGTGTCTTGTTTCCTCTCATTCGAATTTAACAAACACCTTGGCTTATTCAAAGTAATTCTTTTATCACGTCCTGTAAAACTTTTACGTTTCAGTTCTGAATAATTACAAATATACGTACACGCATATATGCCCACCAATAATGGCATTCATTAAGTTGCTTACGGCGCGATGCATTGTTATAGTATAATAGCACTTTATTTGTGCCAAAAATATGGGGATTTTACGGTTATGTTAAATACATTACTCTCTACCTTCCTCATGGATCAGGTTTTGCAAAATCTGAATTTTTTGTCTTAGCGTGGATAATATTTATTATAGATTGATTAGTTTTGCGCTTGCCACACACCACTTAGGAGGAATGACATACGACATCACCGCAGTACTACGATTGTTTGCTCACCTAGCAGCGCTCAAGGACAAACATCATCCCATTTGAAGCAGATAATAGAACTCTAACATACCTTACAGGTAAAATAGGGTTACTTGATTTGGAGAATAAATAATAATAACACATATAGATCTATTTGTTCAGATACTACAACTGCAATTAAAAAAATAAGGAAAATTAATAGATTGACAAAATACACCAAAGAAAATATTAAAGAATAATAAAAAAATATAAATTCCTATTTTAAAAGTAATGACATCCAGCACAAAAGTACAAGCGGTGGGATGCCAGTTGTACTGGGTCAGCCGGGGAGCTTCCAACTCGTAAAGTATATGTAGCCTCTCCTCTGCACTGTCGTGGTTCCTTGCTACGGACGCTCTCTGTCTCCTCTCACGTCATCCTTCCTCCTGGAGATGCCCTACTTGGGGCATAGGTACAATAGACCAATTATGGATCTCCGTACGGAATCTTCTCCATAGCATAGTCCAGTCCATTGGAAATACACCTTTAGTTATAAAGGAAGAAAAAGAAGCATTTTTATAAAAAGTTGCGCGAGCGTTCGTGTGCCTGCGCGCGCGCGTGTGTGTGTGCGCGCGCACGATTGTAAACAGTATAACACAAAAATATTTCAAGAATGCAATATAAAGGTTGTTTAAAAATATTTCCACACCGGACTATTCCTTTAAATGAAACAGTTAGTAAAAGTCTCGTATGTTTTAGATACGTTCATGCCAAATATAGTGTACGTATATCTCAAACATTACTGAAATGCCCTCAAAAGCCCTCCTCAGTGTGGGTGACTTTTGACAGCCAATAAACCATTATAAACAGACAAAATCTTACTACACAACAAATGTTAAAAATGAAATTTAAACACTTTTTAGTGCAGTAAACCTTTTCTGAGATATTCCTTGTTCTTTGTAAGAAATTCCAATACTTACTCTATTCTCAAGTGCGAAGTCTTTATTCAATTTTTATCTACTGGATATGCAAAGAGAACGGAAGTTCAAAGACCAACTCTTAAAATATTTGACTATATGCTCACATTCCTCTTGTACCTACTAGAAGATTAACATTAGGGTAATTTATGCAACTGTTTTTCTACATTAATGCCCAATTTCATGAACAGATGTTAAGACTTAACACGAGTTTAGCAACAGTTATAACAATTGCATTTCTGCAACAAGTGTTAGCTTAACACTCGTGTTAAATCTCTTGTTAAACTAACAAGCCATATTTCTGTTGTTAAGTCCTTAACAATTGTCAATAGTCAATATGGTAGGCGTGAACACAGATTTTGACGTAGATTTGCTACATTTAAACCGTCTAAATAGCATTCGTAATAAAGTACGCCCTATGAGGAGAAATGATGTTGAGAAACTATCATGAAAAAAGAAATTCTACTGAGGTATAGACCGTCGAAACAAGTTTCTATGAAGGTTACTGCGGAAGTACAGGAGCGGTTAGAACATTCATCGAAAGGAATATACTGATCTCGTGTTTGCTTCAACTATTAATAAATTTGCGATCTTATAATCAACTGAATTATGTGGAAAATACACTGTCCACTTCCCGTCTTGAAACGTTCAAGTCATTCGTCACTTGTCCTTCTTAGTTCCTCGTTTTAAATTTACGTAATACTGACGTTAGAACATGCATGAAAGGAATATGCCGATCTCGCTTTTTCTTCAACTGTTAATAACTTTGCGACCTTATAATTCACTGAATTATGTGAATAATACTGTCCACCTCCCGTATTGAAACGTGCAAGTTACTAGTTACTCTCTACTTCTTCGCACCCCGTTTTAAGTATACGTAATACTGGCGTTAGAACATGCATCGAAAGGAATATGCCGATCCTGCCTTTGCTTAAAATATTAATAACTTTGCTATTTTACAATTCACCGAATTGTGTGAATAATACACTGTCCACCTCCCATCTTGAAACGTCAAAATCACTTGTCGTTCTTCGCTCCTCGTTTTAAATTCACGTAATACTGAGTTAGAACATGCATCGAAAGGAATATGCCAACCTAGCCTTTTCTTCAAGTACAAGCGATTTTATAATTCACTGAATTATGTGGATACTAAATACACTGTCCACCTCCCGTCTTGAAACGTTCAAATCACTTGTCCTTCTTCGCTCCTCGTTTTAAATTTACTTAATACTGACGAAGTTGCTTCGTGCTTCTAGTAGGGACACATACATTAGAACTAAATTCGTTTCCAATCTTTTCCCATGTGTCATCTTTCTCTTTTACTTTTACCGCATCCATCCTGTTATTTTTCACGATATAGTTATACTTCGTTGCAAATTCAATTAACAATCCTTTCTCCATCGATGAGAATTTTTTCCCACGGATTCTCTTACGATTTTGTTCACCCACCAATTTTTCAGCTGCGCGCAGACGAAAAAGAAAACAAAAGCGCATCGCAGTAGCTGCCTTCTATAATATGTACAAGTCTCTTGGCTTTAACACGTGTTTATTGAAATTTTCAGAAAACAAGTTGGTAAATGCAAGAAATATAACACCGTTTTTAGCACTGAGACAGTTGTTACGTTACATTTGTCAACGTCGATTTTAACATCTGTTGGTGAAATTCGGGCATAAGATATATATATATATATATATATATATATATATATATATATATCATCACCTCCAACCACCACCACCCATACCCATACCACCAACCACCAACCACCACCAAGACCCATACCCATACCACCAACCACCATCCATACCCATACCACCAACCACCAACCACCAACCACCACCACCCATGCTCATACCACCTACCACCATCCACCAGCACCACCACAACCACCCATACTCATACCACCTACCACCATCCACCAGCACCACCACAACCACCATCTACCAGCTCTCCGGGTTAAAGACGCTTTATTTTATGTTTAAAGTTGTCTTTTTCCATAGATTTATTAGCAAGTTGTGTATGACAACCCATAAGTGGGAGAGCTACGTACTATTGGATTATTTTTCTATTGAACCACAGAAGCTTCAGAGAGTTACTTTATCCAGATCAATACTCTAGTACAGTTGAGTTGCAGTCCATGTAATTTGGAATTCAGCAGCATGCCCCATTACCCAATGTTTCCTAGTTTCACTATTTTTCGCCATGCATTTACAAACCAAATCATTTCCAGCTTGGTGTGGATAAACATACAGAAGCAGAATTCCACACCAAGACTGCCTTCGATACACTCTAGCTTGTGTCGCACGTGTTTGTGTTTCATATTTTGCTGTGATTTGAGATGAAACCCGTACTGGTAAGTTTAATCAATAAACTTTCTCTCTGTCTGTCAAGTTGGCACACTTGTAATTATCGCTGCAGAAAGTGAAACTGAGACAAGAGCAAAAACATAGACGGATATGCAGAAACCAAGCAACAGCTAATTAGAGTGATATTGTATGTAAGATCTTGAATAGGGGGGACCAGCTAATATCACGAAATGTACTCCAAAAGCTATTCTGATGTCTCCATTTCGCTTAACTTAGATACGAATCAATTCCAAATACATGCAAGTGGGCTAGCAACGAACTCTATTCCAAGAAATGAAAAAAACCTGTCTGCATTTTTGCCTACTTTACTGCACATATCCTCGTTGTGTCATTACTTTAGCATTATTGGAAATTACCGTGCGATTTTAATGTTAGATGGAACTTACAAGGTTTTTGGCAAGATACTTGCCATACTACGGGAGTGATGATTAGAAAAGATACTTGGGGATTACCAGGCAGGATTTAGAAAACAACGCTTTACCTTAGACCAGATTTTTGTATTGCGACAAATACCGGAAAAGTTTTATGGATATGACAGACAGTTTCATCAGCTGCATGTCGATTTTAAACAGGCGTATGATAGCCTGCACAGAGCTAAAATTTATCAGATAGTGAGAGAGTTCGGAATACCACCGAAACTGATGAGATTCAAAAGAATGACTATGGAATTGACAAGATGCAGGGTTAGAATGGAACAAGATTTATCAGGTATGTTCCTCGTGGAGAGGGGGTTGGTGTTGAGACAAGGAGATGTGCTATCCACACTGCTTTTTAATTTAGCACTGGAAAATGTAATCCAAAAATCACCCATAAACCCTGGAGGAACCATGCTTTGCATATCAGTACAAATAGTGGCACATGCTGACGATGTGGTAATTCTCGCAAGGAATATAAGAGCTCTTGAGGAAAGTTATGAATTGTTGGAAGAGAAAGCACAGGATCTAGGATTGGTAGTGAACGTTATTAAAATCAAATATATGAAGATTGGAGGTCATGGGGATGCAAGAAAAAGAGGACCAACAGTTAAATTACATGAGAAAGAATATCAAAGACTGGAAAAATTTAAATACCTGGGATCCATAGTAACAGTAGGTAATGAAACATCAGTGGAAATTCAAGAAAGAATAGCAAGTGGTAACAGATGTTTCTATGCCAAGCAGAATATGTTTAAAACAAGGAACGTCAGTAGGATTACTAAAATTAAAATATTTACAACTGTACTGAGAAGGCAGACTAACTTGGAGTTACAGTGCCTATTTGGACAGTCAAATGTAGTACTGAAAATTAAACAAATAAGAATAAGGTGGATTGGCCATATGCCTTGAATGCCGGAAACCAGTGTAGTTAAGAAGATATTCATTGGAAATCTGGATGACAGTAGGAGAAGAGGAAGACCCAGGAAAAGATGGGTATATGATGTAGAAGGTGACTTGAGAAAGTTGGGGATTAAAGGCTGGAGAAGAAATCCAGAGGACCGAGTAGAATGGAAGAAGGTGGTTAGGGAGGCCAAGGGCCTACATGGCCTGTAGTGCCAATTATCATCATCATCTGTGGTGGCGGTGGCGGTGGTGGTGGTGGTGGTGGCGGCGGTGGCGGCGGCGGCGGTGGTGGTGGTGGTGGTGGTGGTGGTGGTGGTATAGTTGATACCGAAATTATCTGTCAATTACATGGCTTATAATTTAGAGTCAAATTAATGACTTAATAAGTAGTATATTTGTGATAAATAATTAATAAACAATCGATTAGAAAACAAAGCAAGATTAACTGCACTAAATGTTAATGTCATATGAATTTGTGGTTACTTAATTCGTTAACAGTCGAGGAGCGTTATATACCGACGATCAGATGCAGGCGGATTTCTGAGGCCAATTTGTAGAATACACTCTGATAGTTAAGGGAGCGTAATTAAGTCATTAAGCTGGCTTGTCATATTAGCAGCAAGGTTCTTGGAACATGAGGTTTGGCTTATGTGAAAGTTACTGACGAGTTAGGAACTCAGGGCGGGGGATATTGAGTTTTGTAGAAATTATGCTGCAATATACGATCATGTATAGGGGGTGAGTGAAATGTATGGAACAAGGCTTGTAACTTTGTTATAGCTTTGTGAAGTGATATATTTTAGAAAATTTATAAGATATCAACATGTTTTCATATTACTATGATTGTGAATAGGGTGACATTTTTCTTAATTGAAACACTTTTTCTCATTATTTTGATCCTCAGGTCCCGGAACGTACAGTTAGATGCCTTTTTGTACCGGAAATTAAATATTATTTGGACGTATTACAGCACACGAGATTTAAACTAAGAACAAACATTCATAACAAGGTTAGTGGTGCTGTGTTGTAACACATGATGAATTCACTTCAAAAGGTGCTCAAAATGATCTTAATTTACGGCCAAACACTACCAAAGTCTGCATTTTAAATCAGTTAATGTTCCCAGCAATACTATTCCTCTGATCAGCTTATTTTCTTGCCCAATTCTTATTTTTAACTCTTTAAGATCTCTTGGTTGGTTTTGAGAAATTCTCCACTTCAAATATCCACACAAGAAAAAGTCTAAGGGGTTCCGTTCAGGAGATCTTGGCGGCCATTCAATACTTCCTCTTCTGCCAATCCATCTTCCTCGAAATTCATGATTTAGATAATTCACCACTTGGCTTCCATAATGTGCTGGCGAGTAGATATATGCTGGGTTTTCTTCCACTGATAATAAAACATCAAGAACGTTATTACCATCTGTAACTTGTTCTGGCCTTCCTGGCTTTGCCTTAGTTCTAGCACTTCCAGTTTCATTGAATTTTTCAAAATTTTCTTTACCATGAATGAGCAATCCTTCGTTCTGGATGCATTTCATTAAACAAGACACAAACCTCTTCTTGAGTCCTCCTCCTATCACCATATCCGTTCTTCATTAGAATTTCAATTCGTTGTCTTTCTGTAAGTTGTGCCACGACTAATTACTTTCAAGAAGGTTTTGCAATAAAGTAAGTATTGTTGTCCTTATTAGCTCAGCTTTTTTCTCTTTTAGTTCAATCCAAAGCCACATACTGAAGTAACCTACTGAATTGTTTAATTCAAAACCTAGTCAATTTGAAGTAATGATGCGTTTGCAGTGAGGTCATAATAAATTTAAATTGCGGTTTGAAATGGTATTTGTTTGTATATTCTCAGACTAGAGGACTGGAGGAGGCAGAAAAAAGACATGTTGCCATTTAACGAAAAATGTTAAAAACTTTATAATCATAGTAATATGAGGGCATATTGATATCTTACAGCTTTACTAAAAAAAAAATAATATATCACTTCGTAGAATTGCAGCAACAAGGTTACAGGCACTTTTCCATACTATTTTCTGACCCGGTATATGATAGTTTAATATACATAGTATTAAAAGCTGGTAGTGATTTTCTTTTGACTTCTTTTGTTCCTTGGAGTTGGTGTGATTGGTTGCTTGGACAGCGCCCCCATGTTTTATATGGTCTTATTATGAATTCCCCAGTGGTAACCCTCTAAAGCGTAATATGTGTCACGTAACATCCCGGATAGCTTGTCACGATGTTCTTATCTCCAGAAACCCATTTGTGTTACCACGTGGTTACCCTGATTATTCAGGGCAAGCAGGAGCATTTTGAGCGTCAAGGCTTGCAACTGGAGAGCCACCTCTAGTAATCTCAACCTCATTGCCCCTTAGAGAGACATAGTTGAGCCCGTGCAACACGATAGAGCTTCCCTGTCCATGTGAAATAAATCAAGATCTGTTTTATTCCCTGACAGTGCCATTTTATTGGTGGGAGAACATGGGCAAGGCACCAAACTCTGCTGAGACCTTTGTTAGTGAACTTATTTAACATTGACATTAAAGGATTAATCAAACAGTTCTGACATGTTTAATGGAAACTAATAGTGAACATAAGCTTCTTGAAAAAAGGAAATTTTCCAAGTGCATTTTCTCCATCGTTTCTCAACTAACACACAGAAAATATCTGACATGCTGTACTCATGAGTTTCTCTGCCTTATTTTTATTTTATACTACTCTAATAAATGCTTATTCTTTTATTTTTGTTAATTGCGATAAAAATAAAATATAAATTTTTATTGATATTGAAAGCACAGTTTATAAAGGACTGGTGGCTCTGTAATGCCTTTGACATTTGGTTCTCTTTGCATGGCCAAGAGATAAAATTCTTGTTAGGGAAAATTATAAGCATAGCAGAACTTCGTTAATCCGGACCAATTTGGGCTTAATGTTGTCCAGATTATCAAATTACGGATTAAGTGATATCAACACTACAAAGAAACATAGTGAATGAGAGTATGTACTGTACAGTTTTATTATAATGTAAGATAAAATAGGACCACATCATTTTAATTACACATTCTTTATTTGTTTGGATTGAAGAAACTATCAATTTTCTTTTGAAGATTATCACACATCTCTTTTATAATGAGATCAGAAAGGCCCTTTATATGATGGCACTATATAGAAATCTGTTTGTCAGTTTTCTCGACAAAATCTGTTACACAATTCAGATGCTTTTTAACCTCACTTAATTTCACTTTCCACTTTTCCGAAATCTGCATTCTCAGCCTCAGATTCACTACCAATATACCTTGCATTGTTTATATTTTCCAAAACTTCTTCGTCATTCGTTACGTATTAGTCTAGATCATCTTCGTCGAGCCAGTCTTCGATCTCGTCTACTGTGACAGCTTTCTCGACACCCGCAACTAGTGTTTGGTGAAAGTCATTTAACTGAATTGCATTTGTGTCTAATTCAACAATGTAATCATACAAAAGTTTCTTCCACGCATTAGTTAATGTACAGTTCCAGTTTAATGCATTTGCAAAATTGAAAATCATGGATCTGAAATTTGACACATTTATATTCTGCACATACTTACGCAAGAGTGCCACCATTTTCAAGCCTTTGTATAGTTTTCATTTTCTCTTCTATTGTAAGAGTTTTATGCTTATCTTTCCCTGATGACATTGTAGGTTCACTAAACGACATTGCACACTCCATTTGTTCCTTTAGCTTAATAACTAAGAAAGGCAAATGTTAAGCTAATAAGTCTGACAAGAATTGCAAGCTCTATCGCAGGTACAGAAAGAGTTTGCGAAGGACATTTAATGCACCATTGTCACTAATATATTCCTGGTATTAGTAAGAACTTCCGTGTGTAAGTCTGTGCAAAAATGAAATAGTTTGTCTTACTGAAGTACTATACACAGTGCTCATTTTTATCTGTAATTTTACCGCGCAAAATTTGACGTCATCATTAGCATCTGTGATGGAGCGAGTTTATATACGATTCCCCTAGCGGCTTGCGATTGTATTCGAATTGTTGAAGACAGCTTTGAGGTCTCCCTCTACCGGCAGGTAAATATACTGTTTGAGAGAGGGTCTGCCCACGTAATATAAAGGTGTGTAATTTTGCCTACTGCGTACATACCATAACTATTTTTAAAAACAATATACTGCAAAGGTAATTGTGCAGCCATAAAGGTATACCACGAAGAATATACGAAATGATAACTCAATGAACACTTATTTCACAAGGAACATCTGTTTTTCTGTTATAGTACACATATATGCATATCGTAAACCTGTCACATAAAACAGAAATATTTCAATTTGATCTCAATTCTTTTCACCCACAGTTTCCTCACAATGTAACTTCATTACAAACCAGGAAATTAGTAGAACATTTTCGAGGAATGAAAAATAAATTAGTGTAACAACATGTACAAGGCTTTCATTCAAGTCTAAGCAAGAAAATATCTCTAGTACATAGTTTTATGTGTCCATTTTCTCATATTTCCTATCTCTGTTCCCCTTAAACATTGTATTGCGAAATGGTACGCTGGAGGCATTTCTATCATAACATTATTTATTGCTTCTAGACCGGAACCAGTCACTATAGCGTCCAGTGTGTTTCTTTTTGCGATTAACTGATCCTGTATCATGGAAATGTTTGGTACACCTATTGGTTTTAAAAGAAATAAGGATACCAACATTAATAGACATTTTAATTAAGTTTGAGAATGACAAAATTTATATCGTATACCGATAAAACTTAAGACGGGTATGTTGCAAACAAAAGTATGTCAATTTGACGGTACCTGGACACGTTTGATAACATTACGCTCCGAGGGACTTGTCTGAAAGCTAGATAGCATTGCATAAACTCCTGTGTACATCGGTTTAAACTATATTTATATGTCACATCAGTTTTAATGCCGGTACGAAAGTAGCATTCAACCATGAAGACGCGGTGCTCTGTGTCCATATCCAGGGGAAGCTGGTTGTATTAGCTATGAACGCAACCGCATTCAGAGCGCTGTAATTTGCTCACTGTTCCGCAAAAATTACCACTTGTTCTCCATAGAGCGCACTATGATTTCAAGATAGTAACCGTTAGTCATTTTTTTAAAAAAAAGCAAACCAAATGTTCGATAAATAATTTCTCCATGTAAGAGGTCAATTTGGATAGTGGATTTTATTCTAAACCTTCCCGTCGCTTTCTGAGAAGACAATCTTTAATAAGTTTTTACGTTATACTGCACACACTCGTAGTGGATTATTTTCCTTTCATGGCACCTCAAAACGTACATTTCTAATAGAACATCGGTGTACTATGTTCTTGCAAAGGACGTAAAAAGGATTAAAATTCTACATATCATCATCAGCACCATCACTATCACCATCATCATTGCCCGCCTCGGTAGCGCAGATGGTGGCATATCTGCCTCACGTACAAGAGATCCCGAGTTTACGTTGGAGGACGTAAAATTACCAAAAAACATCACCATTATTAATTATCACTGTTACTGTCACTGTGTCACTGTGTCATCATCATTATTATTATTATTATTATTATTATTATTATTATTATTATTATTATTATTATTATTATTATTATTATTATTATTATTATTATTATTATTATTATTATTATTATTATTATTATTATTATTATTATTATTATTATTATTATTATTATTATTATTATTATTATTATTATTATTATTATTATTATTATTATTATTATTATTATTATTATTATTATTATTATTATTATTATTATTATTATTATTATTATTATTATTATTATTATTATTATTATTATTATTATTATTATTATTATTATTATTATTATTATTATTATTATTATTATTATTATTATTATTATTATTATTATTATTATTATTATTATTATTATTATTATTATTATTATTATTATTATTATTATTATTATTATTATTATTATTATTATTATTATTATTATTATTATTATTATTATTATTATTATTATTATTATTATTATTATTATTATTATTATTATTATTATTATTATTATTATTATTATTATTATTATTATTATTATTATTATTATTATTATTATTATTATTATTATTATTATTATTATTATTATTATTATTATTATTATTATTATTATTATTATTATTATTATTATTATTATTATTATTATTATTATTATTATTATTATTATTATTATTATTATTATTATTATTATTATTATTATTATTATTATTATTATTATTATTATTATTATTATTATTATTATTATTATTATTATTATTATTATTATTATTATTATTATTATTATTATTGCACCTGTATGAGGAGAAAATAAAAACAAATTGCCATAACACTTGATACTAATCGAAATATTTCTGTTTTCACTCTTTCTTCCCTTTTGGAGAAGGAATTTGAGATATCTAAAATTCAGTCTATTGCAGGACATGAAGGAATTGTTCCTTGGATGAAATGATCTTTTCTGAAAGCTTTTATTTCTGGGAAAGAGATTAGGGAACGTTTAAAATTTATACTTCAAGTGAAGGCTCAAAACCAAATTTTTTTATTGTTTTCTAGCTATTTATTCCAAAACAGTGTTTCGGCGTATCACTGTTTTTTTTTTTCAGCAATATTCTTAAGGAGTATTGGTGGTTGAAACATCCTTCATGTGTTGTTTATTTATTCTTAGTACAGGATCCCTTTAAATAAAGAATTGGGCTTAAATTACGCTTAAAATCATTCTGTACTGCTTTCTTTTATCCGTGCAGTGAGATGACATCAAAATGAACATCGTAGAGGGGCTGTTTAGCAGTTAAACTATTACAGAGTGACCCATAAATAAACTAACCGCGCAGCCGATTCGGATGTCTTTTGGTTTCTCTATACTTACTAATAACTAATGATTTATGTCTATATATTTTCTCTCAGATCTGAAAAAAACCATTCTTAATCATAACCATAATAGAGGAATTATTACATTCGATCGTAAAATTTGATAATAATATCTTACCGGAAAAAGCATATATTTATGTGGGCATATATTTTTTAAAATACATTTTTGAAGATGACATTTTATATAATCATTATATAGTACATAATACGTATGTACAAATCGATCATACTCCATCGCAGAGATAAAAACAGAAATATTGAAATAAGCATATATATTATACACCAGGTGAGTAAGCTACGCCTATTTGTTTTTGAATTTATGCAACGTTCTAAGCGACACATGTGACTTACGCCTTTGTTGAATGCCATCTAATGGATGATTTTTAAAACAGTTTATAGGGAAGGGATAAATAACTCAGGCATAAGTGTTGTATGGGGCAGAAAGCATTCACTATGTATGTCGATTCCAAAATCATCATCCCAGACAAAGAGGGCTCCAGTAGCAATTTTAGATGGCTTTGCGAACTTCAAAATCTTCATAACCAGATACACAGAGCTGCCGTAACAATTTCGGAAGCGTTTACATACTTTTATTCCCACACATTCCCACACCCATTTAAACACACCCATGAAGGAACAAAGAATAGGATTTAAATCTTCAGCTAACACGTGTTTTCGTTGTGCAGCTACGTCAAAAACCGCTAAGAATTAGGTACATTATTTTCGCTTTTGTCACAAATTACGGCAGTTTTTAGCCATACAGGAACTGAATGACGGTTGCAGGTTTTTTATTTGTGTTAAAACTGCTAAAACGAGCTCAAAACACTATATGACACTATATGCTGTAAAAGCATATAAAGATTCGCTGTGGGTTCTGAAGTCTGCGGTTAATTATTCGTAAGGTAGCGTTGGTTAAATGGTATGGTACAGGTTACTTCACCATTCTACCACTTCAAGTTGGGTTCAAATTCTTCGTGATCAGCTCAAACATTTTACTGCTCTTTCTTATACATCTAAAGGCATATAATGTTACCAATTACGTAACATGGTTTACAACACCACATAGGGTAGAAATTATAAGGGTTACAAAGTTAATCATAATTCCTAATAAAAGATAAAGATAATCCATAGTTACTCTTTACAGGACAAAGGCTTGTTCTATTTGCATATAGTATGAACTTGGCGAACTTATATCGTGAGCTAATCCCTGTAGATCTGTAATTATCCCTAATTATCTCTGGCTCACAAGAGAACCAATAGTAACAATAAATAAATTAGCAACTAATGTACAGACAATAAACACTAGAACTAAGAAAAATAAATCAAAACAATGTGACGTCGTTCCGAACCTAGCCTTTTTATCACCATATTCCTGCAAGCTAACCCACTCCACCAGCTGCCACGTATTTTTTGTTGCTCTTTGGGAACGTATTCGTTTATCACCTTGCTAGTATTATATGCATGAAAAGACGTTTATTTAAGCTTTTAGCAGCTTCTTGGTCCTCATTCAGAGCTATAAGTATTAACGCTGGGTGCATGTAGCACCGAACAAAAGGGCAGAGCTGCACTAACGCCTTTTGTGTTAAGAGGATCAATGTTTTCACCTTAGACTATAAACTGCGGGTTGCATAGATAAGAATCAATATGAGCGTTATTATTTATTTTTCATTTTTGTAATTTACGTCCTCCAAATTTAGGTCATATCGGACGATGAATGGAATGGGTGAAATGATGCTCAAATAAGCTCAGGGTCCAGAGAGCTTAGAGTTACCCGACATTCGTTTTAAGGATAAGGAAAAACCTCGGAAAACCCGTATCCAGGTAACTCACCCTGATCGAAATTCAAACTCGGGACTTCTTGAACGTGAAGCAGACACACTACAATCTATGCTACCGGGGCAGCTGATTCACCTGGTATAAATGGAAAATGGAGACCACATAGGAAAAAATTTGAAGCAAAAGGAAGGGTGGCAGTGAATGGAATAAGAATTTGCAACTACAAGCTAGAAATAACAACCAAGTGGTTAGAAAGAATATATGAAGCACTAGTGGAATCCCCCCAGGGGCCTACTTCGGTAGGTACGGGTTTGGTGCACCCGGGGTCCCGAGTCAACAGTCTCCCTCGTGTGGGCTCCTCTTCGTGGTTGAGGGAGACGGTCAACAGGTCCACCCACGTGTAGGCCCTGCTTGGAGACCCGTGGAGAAGGTTTTTAGATTCTTTTCTAGTTTTGAGTTTAGGATTTAGTGAACGAAATTTTTAGTAGGTTTTGATTGATGTTTTTTATGTACGTGTATTTTAATAGGTTTTGTTACACTTGTATAGTTTTTAAAAAGTTTTATATCTGGCTTTTGCCATGACTAGTTTTTTAAAGGTCGCTGATGACCGCCGTAGTTGAGCGGTCATCATCATCACTAGTGGAATCCAAAATGCTATATGGAGTGGAGATTTGAGGGGCGCAAACAAGATGGTGGACCAAAACTACAGAATGTGTTGTAAAGATCTACTGGGCATACCAAGATCAGAACCTAGGAAAGTAGCTTTAGTAGAATTAGGAAGAAAGAAGAAATGGAATAATTACGGGAAGAATAATGACATTCTGGTATAGGTGCTTTCCCAAAGAAGAGGGGGAAATTATGAAATTATGCATGAGACTTAAAAAAAAGATTAGAGGACTCAAACAGTTGGTGGGCAGAGATAGGAGGAATTATAGAAAAAATAGGAATGGGAGATATATGGAGATTAGAGGAAAAGGATACAAGCGATGTGGATAAATTGGTAAAATGCAGAATAGAAGATAAAGAAAGACAGGAATTATGGGGAAGTCTATAAAACATGAAATCATTACAATTTTACAAATAAATAAAGAGAAACTGGGGACGAGAAGCATACGTAGATTACTGCAATAGGCAAGAGAGAGAGAAGGGCTAGCTTGGATGAGAACAGGAACAGTATTCCTAAAAGGGATAATAGGTAGGGAAAAGGGAATTTGAGAACTGTGTGGTGGAAAAGAAAGTATAGAACACTATGTAACAGAATGGAAAGAGTTAGCAATATTGAGAAAAGAGGTTTGGGAGGAAAAATAGGAGAAAGTATAGAAGACTATAGTAGCTAAAAATGTTAACAGGAAAGGAGGAAAAGAATCTAAGAGGTATTGGTGAGACAGTTAAAGAAAATGGGCAAGAAATGTAAAGAATATAAGAAAGGAACAGGTAGGAGTAGGAAAAGGGGCTAATTAATTAACAAAGAGGCACAGAGGCTAAGAGCTACCTGGCAGAGCAAAAGACCAGGATGTTATGTAAGCCAAGGTAGCAAGAAGGTAAAGACAAATAAAAGTAGCCTAAAGCTGTAAAGTTTAAAAGTTGTAAATGTTTGAATATACACAATAAACAATTCATTCATGTATAACGCTGTCAGTTTATACAATTTATTACAGGAAACTTAAAGCAAGGGCCATTGACGTTATTAAATTGTACGTAAAACGCGAAAATACTCACTATCTCTAATTGAAAGCCTTTGCCTTGCCCTCGCACACTTCTGTGAGCAAATTGCTCTTTTATTTACCAGTTCTTCTTCCGAGCCAGCAAATCCCAACATGCCAACCTTCTTGAACAAGAACTTCTCTGCGAATTTTTTTTTTTATTGTGGAAGCCCATTATCATTCTGCCCCTTTGAACAGCCGTTGTGGACTTTGTGGTATTTTGCTCTTGCAATCCGGCCCAAAATTAGATATATACACTCCAGGGCCACGGAATTACGTGGTCAGCTTTCGAAGTTATAGCAAAATCCTGATTACACCCACCATCGATTTGACTGCAGGCGAACAAAATCTTCCGAGGCAGCTTTCTGTTCCGTATAATCCTGTAATGTTGATAATTTATTATTGGTTTTGCAAGGGGGCAGATATCCTTTCCACTAGCTGTACTACCTTTCCGAGTCAAGAAGGCCAAAATAACAACTGAACATCATTTGTGTTAACATCATCCAGTGTTAACACTAGGGCTAAGAAGTTGTGGAGAAATCATTCCCCCCCCCCCTAGTACTCGTATTTGAGGATCATGCCCAAGATAATATGTGTCAATCATGGCTCACTATAGACCAGAAAATGGTAGATTTATGTCCTTTTCTGCTTTTTACCTATTCTCAAAGAGCTGTTTAACCCTCGAATAGTCGCGAGTTTTTAATATATTATTTTTGCAAGGCGCAGCTCCTGCTTTTTCGTTGGTGAGGATTTTAGTAGCTTCTTGATACAATATGTTGTAAAGGTTCAGTTGACTATAATACGAGGGCTGTTCAATAAAGAATGATTACAATTCTTTTGACAACGTACCCTTTATCCACTCTCATAATTTTGATGGTGCTTCTCAAAATATTCTCCCCTGAATGCGATGCACTTGTGCCAGCGTTTCTGTCAGTCTTCAAAGATATGCTGGAAGCAATTTTTGAGAGATCTTTCAAAATCGCCTCCACATCCTTCACCACTGCTTCTGATGATGGATATCGCCTCCCACGAAGGCGTTTCTACAAGTTAGGGAATAGAAAAAAGTCACATGGGGCTAAATCCGGACTATAGAGAGGATGAGGGATGCACTTCACGTTGATTTTTGCAAAATATTCAGCAACAACATTGGCCATATGCGGCCGCGCATTATCGTGGTGCAACATCCAGCCTGCCATACGGAAATGTGATACTTTCCCAGCAGAAGCAATCACATTTGCTTTTTTTGGTGTTTGGTAATGGAAATTTCCACACTGAGCTTTGCTGTTTGCTCTCAGGATCAAAATGATATAGTCAAGTTTCATCAGTAGTGATTACGTTTGAAAGAAACTCCTAATCTTCCTCTAACAGCAACTTTAACTGCGCGCAGACCCACATGTGAATGTCCTTTTGCTCGGGAATCAACAGTCCTGGAACCCATCGAGTACAAACACGTCTCATGTGTAATGTTTCTGTCATCAACGTGTGGGTGTCGCCCAATGAAATTTTCAGTATTTCAGAAAGTGATCTTAAGGTAATTCGTTGATCCTCTCTCACAATGGCAGCAGCAGTGTTTATTTTTTCTTCCGTAAGAGCAGTAACTGGAGCACCAGGTCCACCTTCCTTAAAAATTGATTGTCTCCCCTCTTTAAAAGTTTTAAACCACCTTAGAGCTGTGCTGTAGGGAAGAACAGACTCTCCATAGGCCTCCTGTAACATAGTATAGATCTCAACTGAAGATTTATTGAGACGAAGGCAGAATTTCAAAGCCGCATATTGTTCCTCGCGTGTTATCTCCATTGCAGCGGTAGGCGATACTGAACATGTCTGAACTTGCCTGGTTGTCACTGGCGGGAATCAGGAGTACCTACAATGAAACTATTACGGCTAACAGAATATAATAAGATTGAATTTTAGTGTGAAAAATTATGACCGTAAAAAATTATGATCATTCTTTATTGAAGAGACCTAATAACTTTATTAATATGATTCAGGAATGTAAAGGAACACTTTAAACGAGTTTACCGTATATTTTATATGACACATAGTATAATTTAGTTTAATGCCAAATTATCTTGAAACAGTTCATAAAACACAATTTGAATGTAAGTAAACAAAGGAGTATCCCAGAAGGTCATTAAAGCAATTATAAATAATGCATAAAGTGACTTTTATATGGGCGATATATGTAGCCCACGTGACCACTCACGTCACATATCACCACGCGACTACTCGAGGGTTAAATAATATGGGGCTATTGTTTATAACTACACTTATATTAACACGAACTTGGGGTCTGTATGCCAGCACCTAACAAGTTAGTCACCCAGACCGACAGATTTGTCCCTGGAATCATATCAGCATGCAAGTCATTAGACAGTCTGTAAAATTTCCAGTCTGCTCCTTCCTCTGCGGTTCTGAGAGGAGGTAATATTCTTTGATGTTCCTCTACCTTAATTGGTAATTAATTAGAACGCTTATAGGGGACCCTCGTTTATTTAATGATCTAACGACTTTTACGTGTGTTACATAATAGTTACCTACGGATGCGGTACCACATAATTAACAACTTTGTTCCCTGTACATTGTTAGCGATGGTAGTTTGATGTAGCTACGTAAACAAGGAGTCGGTTCATTCTTCTTAGTACCTATCGAAAGGTGGTATAGCTATCTTTTGTTCGAAGTTAACGAGCAATTCATTTGTTTGTTTAGAATGTATTTATATTAGGTGACTGTACTTTTATTTCATTGGGACATGGTTTTAATAAAAATTTCTGTGTCTCGAATAATGCTTTCGGGACGCCTACTTGTCCCGGTTTTTGTTTCTCGTTTGAAATGATAATTTATAGCAGTTTAAGATTAGTTTTTTTTCGTAGAAATAGAAAATCGCAAGCTGTTGTCACACAAATAACGAGATGGCGATCTTTTTTCCTTTGGGAAAACCCATATGGCCATCGAAGAGAGATATAACCGCTTCATGAAGGGTTAAAGTGGTTTTCTTCTCTGAAGAAAAGACCCCAAACATTCTGATTAACCTCTTCGCTTTCTCCTATCTATGGTTTTCCAAAGTCACATGAATGTAATCAATATACAAATCTTTAAACTAGAAAAGACAGACAGTGCTGTGGTAGAAGTAAACGGAATGTTACAGGAAACTCTTACTTCGCTACAACCGTGGAAAGAATAAAGATTTGTTTCCTTAACATCAAGACCTATTTTGGAGAAGAAAAAAAGATGAGAAAGATCTGTCTTTTGCAGAAGTAAATAAATTTTATGGTGAGATGCCAAAGTTTCATAGCACATGCCATGCTTATCTGCAGAAGTGGATGACGCCTTTGAATGAATTTTTCATCTTAAGTTGAATGCTGCTAATGTCTGCAACACTGTTTGCATATCAAGGGACACTCAATTGATGACTTTCTCCTTTTTGATCAGTACTTGTAAATGAAGAGAAGTGGACCTACGAAGGGGTGTCATTAAGTTTTATCACCCGGAGTTTTTACGATAGTGATGAAACGTTTTAGTGTCATTATTGATCCCTCGGGACATAATGTTGGTAGTTTCAGTGATTTGAGTACTTTTTTTTTTTTTTTTTTTTTTTTTTTTTTTTTACAGTAAGCGCCAGAAGTGACTAAGGTGTAGGATGGAGAAAATTGAGTCCCTTAGTGTGATCTTGTTCCTGTATTTGAAGGACAAAACTGTCCAGGAAATCCATAATGAGATGACGGTTGTTTATGGAAATGATTGCCCATCGTATGAGAAAGGAAATTTTCAATCCGGTCACATATCCCTGACAGCCAAGAGCTGGTAGACCGACAATGATAGACGATGCTGCCACAGTGGAGAAAGTAGAGTGTTTAATACTGAAAGACAGACGAGCAACTATCCAAATGATCATGAATGAGACACATCTTAGTTATGGTAGTGTGCAGAAAATTATTCATGACGAACTGCACATGTCTAAGGTGTCTGCACGGTGGGTTCCACGTCTGCTAAACCCTTTAGAAAAGCAAACACGGCGTGACCTTTCAAGACAGATGTTGATGCTGTTGGAACAGGATGAGGATGATTTTTTTTATCATATAGTAACCACAAATGAAACCTGGATCTGTCAGTATGATCCAGAGACAAAAACCACGAGCATGGAGTGGAAACATACCGATTCTCCCCTCCCCCATCCCAAAAAGGCAAATGTGCAAAAGTCAGCTGGGAAGGTCATGCTTTCAGTTTTCTGGGACTGTCGTGGAGTCATCCTTATAGATTATCGTGCCAAGGGTCAAACCATCACTGACATATTCTGGACAAGTTACGAGCAGCTCTGATTAATAAACGAAGCAGCATGCTCTCCAAAGGGGTTCGTCTTCTGGCTGACAATGCACCAGATCATTCATCTCGAGTTGAGTTGACAAAACAAGGGAATGTGGCTTTGAAACCTTACAACATCCGCCTTATTCGCCCGATCTCGCACCAAGTAACTTTTTCTTGTTCCCGAAAATGAACAATCCGTTGCGTGGTCGTTGATTTTCAACACAAATGACGTCATTAATGAAGTGGAAGAGTGGTTTAAAGCGAATTATGCAGACTTCTACAATCAAGGTATTCGGAAGGTCCAGAGACGCTGGGAAAAATACGTAAATTTGAATGGTGACTACGTAGAGAAGAGCTAACAAGCACATATCAACAGAAACTCTCTATCACATTTTATAGTGTGATAATTAAAACTTTACGACACCCCGTATATCTTTAGACAGTGTGAGCGTGTCTACAGTACTGTGAATTAATGAAACTGTGTGAATTTATCTTTAATGTTCCTGGTCGTAATGCCAATGTTGAAAGAGAACTTTCCTTCATGAACGTGCAGTGGACAGAGGAATGAAGTCGCCTTGAGGTCTCAACAGTTGAAGCTATAACTAAATGTATAGAGTATAGATTTTCATAACTATGTAAGTCAGCGGCCAGACCTTCATTCCGGATCTTGAACGTCAGATAAATACTAGCAGCAGGACAGGAGGAGTAATGCAGCTTAGAGATAGTTTAGTAGCGCTGGAGTACAATATAATATATGCTATAGTTCAGTACATACCGCTAGCCCCCGCGCACAACGATAGCTGGTAGTGGGTAACAGAATGGGTGAGACGCCTTGTGCACCGTTGGGTTTTAAATGAAGAATCTTATATATATATATATATATATATATATATATATATATATATATATATATATATATATATATATATATATATATATATATATATATATATAGTTGCGTGTATAGGTTGAGCAAGATTTGGAAATTTCTGTAATCATTCTGTAACATGTATTTTCGCTGTCTTGAGTCTGGGCACAGCTTTGATTAAAAGTTGTATGATTAAGTGTAAGTTCTGCTGACTGGCAAAACATGTACTTTGGACTGTTGACTCATACATTCTGCTGGCTTAGGGAAATAATTCACAGGTGGCGTGTAACAGGTCTCAACTTCTTTTCCATGTTTTAAACAATGAATCACACATCCTGCTGATCAAGGGAAATAATGCTTAATTGGTCAGTAACAGGTTTAAACATGTTCTCAATGATGAAATAATGATTGCACAATATGGTGCAAATTAACAGTTAGCGTGGGAATCGCTGAGTTGACTTTTTGGTATGACCCCTATTTAAGATTGATTGAGTTAGCCCCCGGGGGAGAGACTTCACAGAGATTTCGGAGGGGACTTGCTGCCGGTCTCTGTAAGAATCAATATGAGTTTATTTCAAAGTGCTATCACGAGTAAGATAGCCAGCAGGGCGTACCAGATCGTACACCTTTTGACAGCCACACAAGGTTCAAGCCATACAAACAACACATCGCTAAAGGTAAAGTTGCATTATGTTATTATGTATTTAAATGTTACCAAAGCGTCCCTGATCTCATCCAGAACCAGGGAGTGCTCTGTAGAAATACTAGACATCTTTGAAATATAGTTATTCAGTTCAGTTTGACGTAGACGTTTCTTTCGCTTCACCCTTTCAGTAGCTACACCCCCAGTTGCAGATTAAGTTTGTAAGTCTTTCACCCCGCTTACAATTTTGGTGCACAACAATATACATATATAAAGATAAATAAACACGATATTTTAGAGTCAAAAACCTCAAAAACACAAAAGTTTAGTAAAACATCGACAATGAATTTTTGGTACAGTAAGTAAATGGCAGAGCAACAATAATTCCTTTATTATAAGAATAGAACACTATCAGGTGTTTTGCAAAAGCACAATTTCCTTGTGGTGTATATTCATGTGTATTACTGACAGGTAAAAGTGAGTAATAAGTACCGCAATGCATGTAGAAGGCCGTTTCAATCCATAAAATCTCTATTATTATAAACCTCACCATATCTTTTAGCTAACCTTAAGCTTCTTCGGATATTGCAGTTTCAGTGACTTTCTTATGCAAAGTTATTCTGAAAATGCCAGTTCTTGCAATTTTCTGTTCTTTGTGCTGTTGCAAGACTTTAACTTATTGCTTTTCATATGTTTCCGTTGGAATTATTTATTATATTCTATTTGCATAACTTCTCTGTAAAATAATAGACAAATGTGATGTTAAAACTGAAGTATTTTATTATTTCATAAGATGGAATGTCTGGTTCTTCCTTAACATTCTACGTTTCTTTCTTTGAATTCCTTGTTTTGATACTTTCTAAATCAACTAGTACGTTACAGTAACCGTAATTTTCTCAGTAAAGTTCATTTATCTCTTAAAACTGCAATCACATAGAATTCTACTTCTTGCTAAGAGTACAGTTACAAAATATCCACACTTAAACCCCTAAATCTTTACAGACTGGACATAGAGATTCGTTCTTTGTTGCAAAATTTCATGTGACATTTGTTTTTTTGCCCTAGAAAATTCTGTGTCATTAATGGCCTCGGGAAAGGATAGGTTAAAGGTCACAAAGGGGTTTAAAGGTCGCTTTTAATTGCCAAAACGCTCGTTGTCCACAGTCGTTTATTCGGTGGAGCAAAGTTCCACCTGCAACTCCTACAGTTGACTACATTGTCCTTTACTGTTTATCGGTTTTAAATTAATTGGACATTCTGAAATTATTTTGGTATGTATGTAAAAACGTATATTGGCTTTATGGCAGTGTTTTTAACTAGTTCCAATGTTTTTATACCTCAAAATTACTTCCGGTCAATCTACACACATGGCTTGTATGTAACCACAGGGAAAAGTGTTAACTACCTTTTCGTTTACATTAGAAATGCTCATTTTAATATTCTTTTTTACAACGTCATACCGTTTAGAGATAAACTAGAAGAAAGTAATTCCGCCATTTAATGCCCATTAATGAGACATCATAACAAGCACGCTAAGCTCCATAACGAACATTGCACTCGTTATCACTCCATAAGTAGAACGGGGAATAAACCGCAGATCAAAGATACATTAACAAAGAGTATATATATGTATTACATTTCTAACCTAGGTTAAAAGTAGGGGCGGCTGGATACCAGTTTTTCCCGATATTATATTCTCCAATACCGATACATATTTTTTCCGTAACTCGATACTTCGACACTTGATGCCGTCATTTCTACTTCTAGTTTCAATACAATATATATATATATATATATATATATATATATATATATATATATATATATATATATTTGTACACAGTCCATTACCTTAAGATTTAATGGCTGACTCAGGTCCCTTGGCTATAAGCCTTTGGTTTTCCTGAGCAGCTTGATGTCATTTCTTCTTGACCTTTTCTTCGTTTATCCTAATCCACTTTTCTGAAATCCTATATCAGAAATCTCCTATACATCTATTTTTCTTTTCTCCCATCCCTGTTAGCATGTGTACCGCCAATATCTCTTTACTTACACTGTCCCATTTCTTATCCCATATTTTTCTCCTGCAATTTGTTAGCTCCCTACATTCTATTAGGTAATGAAAATTGCTCTCTCCATCTACACAAAATTCACATATACCTACCTCATTACTTCTCAACCCTTTTAAGTATAATATTGTAACTTTGTGTTTTCGTGATATTAAAAGTCCAATTGCACAACTCAAAAATATTCTTTATTTCCACCGAATTACAGTCGGAACACTTGCCGATTACACAGAATTACGTAATGCACACAATTACAATTCAGCAGTTCGTCTGTCACAGGTCCACTGCATGCTCACAGTTACGTACAACTCCTCTGATGAACGTTCACAGTCTTCCGGTCCGTTAACTCACTCGACGCTCCTCACGGCTGCTCGCCAAGAACTCAACTCTTCTCCGGCCCGGCGCGTCGCTTATATAAGACCAACTGACTTATCTACAAGCTTCCGGGTTAGATGAAATATCCTGGATGTTCGAGAACTCAGGAGGAGGGGAAAGAGATGGCACAGTGGCCTGCGATCCCTTCAGTTGGCGCTACAAGATACATGGGTAGGCGCAGCCCAATGCTTCCCGGCCCTCACTCAGCCGTCAGTTGGCCGTGCCTGGGTGACAATATTCCTACTCTCATCCATGCTATGACTTCTCTTCCAGTTTTGCCACATTGATCTATATATTTTCCCTACCCCATTCTGTCTTTAATTGCTTATAAAATTTCAAAGATTTCTTTTTTTCTATACTTTACAAAATAGAATATTTGGAGGAGTTGTGTATGCATATAAAATTAAATAGGTACACATATTCAATGAGACAAAAGTTAAAACCATCAGTGTTCTTATTTTTAAACTCTACATTATACATTTTAAGGAAAAACAGTCCAGTTTTATAACTTTTTGTTTAAAAGTAGTAACATTTTATTTAATCCGGGGTCAAATCCACTTTTTATGTCACATATGAGTCCTGCTACGCTAAATAGTCGTTCAGAGAAAGCTGTTGCAGGTAATATTTAACGGCTATTTTTTTTAGTTCTAGAAGTTTAGAATTTGTTTTCTATTAATACAGTGCACTATAAAGAAGAGGTGATAAATCTTCGTAGAGATATACAATGATTTCTTCTTGGGGACTGCTAACTGCCACTGAAAAATGACAAACGATTATTTTCTTGTATACTGTTACTGTGCAGGTACCACATTCCTGGCAATTTCTTCGATTTTGCAATTTTCTACTTGCGACAATAATATTTTGTGATTTTAAAATAAAAATAAAAATTGCAGAATCACCAACAAAGTATCGAAAAAGTACCGAGCAAATTTTCTGAAGTATCGTTCGGTGTCGATACCATGCAAGTATCGTGAGTATCGATTTATAAAAGTATCGAGGACACATCCTTAGATAAAAGTAAATTATATATATAGTGACTTTGCAGATTCGTGGAATTAAAAATCCAATTTGCAGAAATTCTAAATGTTCTTTATTTCCGTAGAAATACACTGTTCAACTCACACGTAACAATACGTCATAATCACAGCACAATCTACCAAGGTGGATGACAATAACAACGTTCTGATCAGCTCTCGTTACAGCAACACTCTCGTTACACACAATGACTGATCACTAGCCATGGCTACTTTTTATACACCCCTTCATGAATTCCAGACAGTTCTGTCAATCACTAGATGTTTCTGGCATCTAATGACGTAATCCGAATATTCTAAAACCTTCTAGAAACGTTAAACCCTATCTGGGCCGGCAAATCTTTCACCTATGTGATAAACTATCCGTCTCTTGTTTATCGGCGCTATCGTTAATTGTCGGCGCTTTGTGAACGCTAGCCGCCTATCAGATCCTTTGTGTACACTAGCCGCGCGATTGTAAACTGCTTATGCAAGCTCTTTATTGCCGTGAAACATTATCCGCCGTTTGTTATCTACGAAATTTGTCCGTTGACGTGACAATATATATTATGAAGGACTAACCAAGGATGGTAATGGATAATTATCACATGGCCAGACCTCACACGGGGGAAAGCTACTGAGATAGGTTTCACATGCTTTGCGGAGAGGTTGGGATATTCTATATAAAGCTTCAATCACATTACAAAACGTACCATTTAGACAAAAAAAAAATGTTTACTACAGTAATGGAAAATACACAAGTGGCCACGTTGCCTTTACCTGCCCTTATAAGCTGCGGACCCACGTACGTCCTAGTCGAGAGTTTCTGCATCAGAGAGAGAGAGATAGAGAGAGAGAGAGAGAGAGAGAGAGAGAGAGAGAGAGAGAGAGAGAGAGAGAGAGAGAGAGAGCAGGCCTTGTACAAGCTTCACCAGAGAGGAAGACGTCACGTGATAAGAAGCCACACACACAACTAAGATCATCCAATATATTTGAATTAAAGTCACTTGTGACTTATATATTATATACACAAGGTACGTCCAGAAAGTAAGTTCTGTTTGGTAGTAAAATTAAATTGTGTACAGATACAGAAAAATTATTTGTTGCACAAAATTCTACAACTCTTAAACTACCTTTCCACATAACTGCCGAAATTTTGCAGGCATTTGTTATAGCGAGGCACAAGTTTTTGTATACCTTCTTCATAGAAGATTGCCACCTGTGTCTTCAACCAGTTGGAAACATCTTATTTCAGCTCTTCGTCATTGTTTAAGTGTTGACCACCAAGGAAAGATCTGAGATGCAAAAACAGATGAAAGTCGCTAGGAGCGAGGTCAGGGCTGTACGGGGGGTAGTCAAACACGTCCCAGCCAAATCCCTGTAGGATTTTTTTTCGTCGCATTTGCAGTGTATGGTCGTGCTTTGTCGTGAAGAAACACAACACCTTTTGACAGCCGATAAATTTCAATTGGTTTCACTTTCCTAGCATTCAGAAAACGAATCACATATCTGATTTTATAAGCGGCGGGATTTTCAATCAACACCGACGTTGTAAACAAGCACAACAAATCGCACGCGGCTGTCAGCGATCTCACAATGGCGCACGTTTCTTCTCCTTGACATAGAGCGTCTACCGCGCATGTGTGGAACTGCGATCGCAGTGCTGCAGCGGAGATAAATTGAAACAGAACTTACTTTCTGGACGTCCCTTGTATATAATTTCAGGACGGCACATTGACCATGGCAGCTCAATGGGCAAGAGCGACTGGTAAACCAGGAGATCCGTGGTTCAAATCCCGGCCATCGCACTGAATTTTTCAGTTTGATTCTATCTATCCTTGTTTACTTCTCTTATTAATTCCATTTCTTTTTAACTTTATATAAACATTCTCTAGCTTTCATTAATGCTTACTATATCTAATTAATGCAGTTTTTTTTATCCATTTTGAGATATTTCTCGTTTATATTTTCTTTTCTGCCCCATATTGACCAGTGTTATTCTGGAAAAAGAGAAAGAAATAATTTTATTTTCTGATCATGGCCGTACAAAAATCCTGTCTCCACGATACTTAGAACGCGAGTGATGAACGTTTTGTCTTTACATGTTATGGTTAAATGTTACGGATAAATATTTGAATATTACAGATGCCAATCTTATAACACGAAAGAATTTTACTTTCTGACCATGACCGTACAAAAATCCTGTCTCTAACGCGAGCGATGCACTTTTTATCTTCACCTGGTTATGGTTACACCCAACATTCATCCATGCAACACAGTTAAGCCTCGAAAAAACACCATTCTTTCGTCATAACATTTATCTTAAACATAAATAAATAATGCACCTACTATTAAAACAGAAGTCACGCAGTTTGAAACAGAATTCATTTTTAGTTCGTTTTCAGAGTAGAGGTGTCATTTTGTTAAAGTGAATGGCATCGTTAAGTCGTGTGTTGAATTCGAGCTGAAATATTGTTAATATTACATTAAATTATTATACACAAATCTGTTTTCCAATGTTTGTGAACCGAGCGCGTAAACATGTCTCTCGAAGCTGGGACAAGTGATTTTTCGATCAACAAACGTGAAGTGATTCATTCTAAGGGCAGAAAAATTATATTTAATATGAACAAGTTTTTACGAAAGCTCTCCATTCCACGATATAGGGCAACTGTAGATTTTTTTTCAAAATCCCAGCAATAAATTCTGTAGCCCTGTGGTGTAGGTAGTGTGCACACACGAATTTCATCCTTAGAAAAAGGGAGCGTACCTGTGTTTCAATCTCCGGGAAAGATCCTTGAAGTCGGAAAGCGAGTTACTGGATTGGAAGCTGTGCTTGCTGTTTCACTGCTGTGATGTGTGTCAAGATAAGATCTTAATGTGTTTGGAATATGTAATATGTTGTTTAATTACGGGAGGAATAGCAATAGCTAAAACCTTTGCTGGCGGGTCAAACTGCTCTTATGTACACGGAACCCCTGCAGGTGCACATACTACGCTTGGCAACAGCGTTCCTCTTGAGCAACAGCCAGCGTTCATATGTCTGTAACTTTTGCGAGCGGTATAACTAGATGCGACGGCTGGGTTTCAGGCAAATTTCTAGAAGTAGTTCGGTCTGTTCCACTAGCAAAGGGAAAGGTTGATATCCAATGTTATCAGATTAGGTACGCCAGGTTAGCTTTGGATTCTTGGAATGCGAGGTAGATTCCTTAGAAATTTATAGATGACCGATGAGTTGTAAGGCAGGTAATGTCAGCAAAGTAGGATTGAGGGGACAACATCGGATTAGAGGCTAATAGTGGAGGTCTTAGGGTCGTTACCAAAGTGCTGGTTACTAGGAAAACTTGAATCTTAATAGCACATTCTGAGCACAATCAAAGACACCTCTGGTCAGATGGGACAAGACAGATTAGGCGTCAGTTTTGCCTCAATGGCGGAACCGCGTGTTATCGCAGGAATCAACATTCACTTAGTAGTTTCGACAACTTCTCCGTGTAGACGGTTCATTAAAAGTTCCAAAGTCAGATCCAGTGTCACTCTTTCATTGAATATTTCACACCCACGTATACCTTGAGATACGTTTGTCAAAGTTTAAGCAGTTAGCCGGAATTAACAAGACGAGGAAGAGGTCGTCAATACATCGTGAATTGACATTACAGCTTCAACTTGACGCAGTATCGCAAAGCAGAAATTGCTGATTTAAAACTGATTCAAAATGGAACACATCATAGGTTACTTTCAGAAAATTGAAGATATACATTTTGTTGGATGTGAAAGTATCTTAAAATAAGTATATAATCAAAGCTGTTTAGCCATTTAAAGAAACAAACACAACTCAATATGCTACATAAAAAGGGTAACTTTGGGACACAGATTTTTTCTTCAAAATCTTGTGTGGATTTACTGGAAAATCAACTTGAATACTGGGGTCGGTATTAAAAGACTCTATGGTTTGTGTTATGCTGTTCACACACATACAGATACATACACCGAAATATTTTCAGAGCAAGGGGAGATATCTTAAAATGTATATACAAATATAATAACATGTAACAAAACTCTTCACTTATCTTAAGAAAAATGATGTTGATTTTTTTATTAGTTTAATTAGTTGAGGCTGAAATCGATTAAACTGGAATTTAATAAGGAATATAAACATATTATTAATACAGCTTGTGGCGTTATTCCACCACTCGCAGCAGATAGGAAGCACGCCAAATGTTTGGAGGATCCAGGTCGAGATTTGTTTCAATAAGAGTCATGAGATCTTTTCTCAGGTGTGGATTTTTGGTGACAGAAATAAAATGTTATATGACTCCGATTTCGTAATCTATCATTTAATTGTATAATCTGAATTACAATTCAATCGTTACTATTACGAATACCGAATAACTCTTTTTGAAGGTTATTAACTTTCCGTTACAAAACTTTTATATTCACCGCGACATTTTTCCATCGTCATGAAACAAGACTGAAGAACATACCTATCTATCTCAAGATTATTGATTTTCCGTAACTATCGTTACTCCTCTTGATGCCGTATTTATCAGCCGTATGATTGAATACGATTTTAACAATGAATAAAATGATAATTAAATTATAATGGCAACTCCTGGTGAACTGTCTGCACGAAACGAACTGAATAGTAAAGCGGATACGATGAACTGTGTTGTTTTTATTTCGTCAACCTATCTCACGCATACCCTGTAGATAGCGTGGTCTCAGCTCTAATGACTAGCCAGGGCAAAGAATAGTCAACTCATAGAGCAATCTACTAGGCGACCAGACCACCGGGATCCAGGCTGCTAAGGTCACATCCAGAGTGGCTGATACCAAAGACAGAGTAGCAGCAGACGCAGCGGGGGAGGTAAAAGGCCACACTCTATTAATTTTGTGATTGGCCGATGTACTGCTACGTCACTGAATTACGTAATACAATTATTACTACGGCCAAACACAAAATTACACATATATTTGATTTTAATATTGTCATTACATGGCCTACTAAGTTATATCAGAAAACAATATTCATATAAAATTTCTAACTAAAACATATCGTTACAACCTTTAATTAATGGTTTTAATAAAGACTTTATACAAAAGAAGATTGAAAAATTTAGATATCAAAAAAACTGCTAATGATATTTCTACCCTTAAAAAATAAAAGACGATTATAATTTTAAAAAAATTCCTTACCATCCTTGGTTTAATAAAAAAAAATTCAAAAAGTTTTTAAAGAGTTTGGTATAGCTTTGGTTACTCAAAACAAATATAGCATTAAAATGTAATACATTTCTCTAAAAATGATGAAATTTCTAATATTAAAAAATTTGTAATTTATCAATTTGATTGTTTAGATTGTGATAGGGTTTACTTGGTAGGACGAAACGTAATTTGTAAATCAGAACGAAAGAACATTTTCGTAACATTAAGTATAAACAAACTGATAAATCGGCTGTAGCAGATAATTTTTTATCATTTAACCATAACATAAATCCTGAAGTTAAATTATTAAAACAATTAAATGTCCCGATAGATTTAATGGTTTGGGAAAATATATTTATTTTAAAAATAAACATCACGTAATGAATTTTGAAATACCAGCATTTAATTCTGTTCTTAAGTTTGTTTGGTTTTCAGATTTTGGTACTACTGAAAAAACATAATAACATAGTAACTTCCTTAACGACGAATGTGGTTTTCTTTGACTGACGAACGCGGATAAGTGTTCGTGAAATCGATTTCAACTTCAATTATTTTAAATAATAACAAAAATCAACATCATTTTTCTTAAGATAAGTGAAGCTTTTTGTTACTAATTATTATATATGTATATACTTATTTCTTCACTGTAACTAGCTTCATTTTCTACGTAATCATAAAAAGTAATTTGTGTTAGGAAACTTACGGTCTATTAGTTCAAATATGGAAGTTACGGCTATAAGCTTCTAAAGTGCCAGTACGCCACTGCTAATGATAACACAGCTTGAGTGCACAAAACAGGAAAATGGAGAGACATATCGGTGTACTATTTCTGGCGCAATGTTTATGACTACAGCCCGTATTTGTAAGCACAATCAAATGGTGAAATAAGCAAGCAAATAAGCATTAAAAATGAAACAAATAAGCACCAAATATAAGCAAATAAAAATAATTTGAATCGCGCACAACGTGCAAACAAGATTGTTCTTAGTCTGTACAAAATTTCACCAATGACTCTGTTCTCATCTTACAGTGCAACACATGATATCTCTCACACTGGTCGTTGCAATTATACACACACAATCTGGGCCGGGTCCGTGGAATCTCTGGCTACTGCATAGCTTGTGGTGAAATCCATGCACACACAGTCTTATCACTGTATGGCGTAGTTCGTCCAGGCAGTAAAACCCAACAATGTAAACCTGCTAATGTATGCACACGACATGGCACTGACCTCAACCTCAGAGGGTGACCTACAAAATGCTTTCAACCAATTAGTGGACTGGGCAAAGGGGAATGAACTAACATTTAATGTCTCCATGACCTTCAGAAGAGGGGGAAAATGCAACATCTTCTACATAGGGGAAACACCGATAAAATCAGTCACCAACTTCAGGTACCTAGGGATTACTCTCCAGACACATGGAAACGTATTCACACGCCATATAAACGACAGAGTAAATGCTGCTATTAGAGCCATTAGCGACATAAACTCAATAAGCAAAGTATCCTTGGAAACAGCCTTACAACTATTTGAACTAAAAATTGACCCCGTTGCAGCATATGGGCTAGAAAACATATGGGTACATCTAAAGAAGAAAAGCCTTGAAAAAACATAGAAGTTAAAGGTCACATATACTTGAAAAGGGTGTCTTGTCTCTCCAAATACACGCCCTCTCGACTCGTATATGAACTAGCCAGAGAACCTTTCTTCATAGAAGACCTGCGACTGAAGCTCTTACTGCCAACGACTCCAGCCTATCAGGACCTGCTGCGTGAACTACACGAGAAAAAAATGCAAAATATGGGACGAATTCTATGCTACTGATGCCATGACAAGCCTTGAATGGACACAGGGAGGATACGAACTAAGAAAATAAAAAAAAAAATAATCACAAACGTATTTTTTTGTAGAATTCTTACGTTACTCAAGCTTATTACAGTACACGAGAGAGTTATCCTGAGATTTTCGTGTGGGAAGCTCCTGCGTTTTTCAGTGAATCATTTTTGTACTGTGAAAAGAATCTCTCAACATCAAATGACGTTACTGGAATATTCCGAAAGCATCACAGTTCCTTTAGCATTAATTAATTTTCTTTCGATATACGTTTCTGTGTCAGAAAGTTTTATAAAAGTTTTACAGAGTGTTTCATAACCAGGGTTTTTCGTTAATACCTTACTGAGTTTCTCAAAGGCAGTTTTAGCAATACCGTGAGTCTCTGAAGACAACGTTACTGAAATTTCGTCTATCAAAGAAAGTGAATGTTCTAAGGTATTATTTCGAGTTTACAACTGTGTTATAATACCAGGTATTTTTGGAGAAGCGCTTTATGGATGTACTCTATCTTATCTTGGATGTCAATATTAGCAAAACATTCTTGTGCTGTGACGATGTTGCTTGTATCTTCTACATCTAAGGTGTACAACACTGTTTTATTTCATTGAAATGTTCTGCGTAGAATGACAGCATAATAAGCATATTTAAAATATAAAAACATATACTAATAGATAGTTATTACTTTGTAATTAAAGTAAATCATGCTGCGCACGCATATTGAAGGAATTCCGTAAAACGCGGAAAGTATGTTATTTAGACGAGACGTGGGTTAAGGAGGGACATACAACAAGCAACGTATGGACTGATACTACAGTGAAATAAAAAAAAATCAGCATGCATTTCGATCTGGTTTAAGTGCAGGACTTAGAAATCCTTCGGAGAGGATATATGAAGTGATATATGAAGTGCATATATGAAATGATGATAGCTTTGACGAGGGTGGTGAGCTTGTGTTCATCTTCAAAACAACGGAAGAATATCACAAAGAAATGAATAGCGACGTTTTCAAGTCCTGGTTTGTAAAGATTCTCCCCAAATTACAACCGAATAGCGTTATTGTGATAGACAATGCCCTCTACCACAGTGTGGGGTTAGAACGCATACCAAAAAAGCAAGTGACATAACATGGCTACAGAGCAAAAATATAATTTTCCACGAGGGTCACGTGAAGGCGGAATTACTGGTAATGGTCAAGTCTCGTGCTAAGGGTACGAAAAAGGGTAGCATTATGAATATTAATAGTGTGCTGCGTGATACCTAGCTCGAAAAATTTGCCTTTAGTGTTGAAAATTAATATTAATATTATACTTAACGAATCAATTAAACGGTTGGCTTAATAAATACGTGTTCTTTGTGTTGAAAATGCATATTCATGTTATTAATACATATTAATATTCTACTTAACGAAGCAGTAACAGTACTGTCATTCCGAATGCATGTGGACGTCGAGTGATTCGGTGCTTCATTATCTCGTTGGACATAGCATATATGAGGTTTAAACTCTATTTTTTACTCATTAATGTGAGAGTTCAGAGTTTTTCTATGAATTGCTGAATAATTCAGAATACAAATGATAGCTGCATTAACTTTCTTTGAAATATCAAAACAACTGAGAGCGTTTACTCCGTACAAGATATTCCATTATGAGAAATTTTATATCCATGCTGATCACGCTCCAGGCAACAAGGTACAGCGCTGCTCGGATGGTCGTTATGCATAAAAAAGAGGAGAATTTTGAAATATTGAGTCATTGTTTTACATAAACGAAACCTTATCCTTTTCAGGTATTTTGTGGTAGTTGAGTGAAGCAAACAGAGGCCTGCTATAGCGATAATCAATAAAATTTTGTGCCCACGCTCCAATAATGTCACCTCTATTGTCTACGTGCACCAGTGTTCCAACGTGGATGCTTTACACTGGACAAAGGATCGATTAACATTAAGCAGACGTCTACAGAGATCGAACTAGATGAGGTTCAAAGTACACGTATAGATCTAAAGGAAAAAATTTTTAATGTAGCATAAAGGTACACGACAAGAAGAGGTTCCAATACCAGAACAAAACACATTACATAGTCCGTTCGTTTGAAACGCAATGGTTAACTGGTGAGATTAGGACGGTGGTTAAATCCGCAATAATGGATGGGATCCTTAACGTTTCCAGATTGAATGCAAGCTTCAAACCCCGGGTAAACATCAGCCGATGTCAGGGGAAGCCTTCACAAAGTACACCTCCTCAATACGCCGAAAACAATCGCCTAGACCTCTAACACTGAAACATGTGATGAAGGAAATCAAGCGGGAACCAGGAGTACCAACAATGAAACTACTACGGCGTGTTTATTTCACATTAAGTTGGCAGAATTCAATAAGATTGAATTTTGGTGCAAAAAGTTATGACCGTAACAAAATTATGATCATTGTTTATTGAACAGCCCTTGTAATATATGCAATGAAATATACATTATAAAATAAAGATATAGCATTGAAAATACAATGTACGGGCCTCAAATGAAAGTTAATATATTCCTTCACGGTCATTCCTTCAACCTTTCTTTTATTCAAACATTTCACTCTCACTTTTAATACAATATTTGACGAACACTTTAAGTGTTGTTCTTTGAACATAGTGGAAGGAAACAACAGAAAAAACCAGAGTCGTCACAAGCATAATTGAAGAAATTAAGAATTAGTACTTAATGATAACACTGATGTCCACTACCACTGAAAATGTTTTGAATAGCCTGCTTTTCTGCAGTTAACAAGTGTGTAATGCCAAATAAAGTCAGTGTCATATGTTGTTTTGGATGTCATAATATCTTTGTGATTCCCTAGATGTCGTTCACAGATGTTCTGTAAATAGGTATTGACTGTAAACAACACTACGCGAGGAAGTTAACCAACCTAAGATTTGCAGATGACATTATATTATTTGCAAACTCAGCGACAAAACTACAAGAAATGTTGAAGACTATCAATGACAAGAGTAAACAAGTGGGATTACGAATGAACCTCACAAAAACAAAACGCATGACCAACTCCACAAAAAGCATTATTCAAGTAGATGGAGAACAAATAGAATATTTTAACAACTAAGTTTACCTAGGCCAACTGGTGAGTCTCTCAGGGATAGGGAATGCAGAAATAAGCAGAAGAGTAAAATAAGCATGGTGTAAATTCTTGAGTTTGAAATTCATGCTTCAAAACAAACATTTAAGACCAGATAGAATAGAAACCCTTCAAACCTGCATCATTCCAGTCTTACTATACGGTTGCCAAACTTGTGCACTAACGAAGAAACAAGCTCTGATTTACAAACATGCCAACGTAATATGGAAAGGAAGATTCTGAGCATCAGCCTAAAGGTTAAAGGAAGAATGAAGTGTAGCTTAGAAAAAGTGGCCCAGAGCAAAGAGGATTAAGTGGCAATGGGCGGGACATGTGGCGAGAATGCGTCAAGATAGATGGGCATACGCCATAACAGTATGGGACGTGGGACAAGGGAGGAGAAGCAGAGGACGTCCGAGGCTACAGTGGTCCCAAGAGTTCAAGGATGGGCTAGATGCAAAGTGGATTAGAACGGCAAAAGACAAGCCATCAATAGAAGCAAGTGGTAGCAACTCTAAAGTGAAACTGACAGTGAAAATGAATAGTCATTTCTAGATACAACGATACAGTATTAATTAAGGATAGACAAAGAACTGGCATCTTTCAGAATATGCTCGCCCTGTAAGAAACTGCCGAACTGACCCCACAAATGGGTGGGACGCCCTTGCTCTTAAGGGGTGTTATGGACTATTTTCATTCATTCATTCACTTATTTACTTAAATATTTATTTACTTAAGTATTTATTTATTTATTTACTTAAGTATTTCCTTATTCATTTATTCATTTATTTATTTAATTAATTTATTTGTTTATTTATTTTATATAATGGTGTATTAATTTTATCCGAAAAATACTAAGAAAGGAAGATAAATAATTTTTTGTTATCCTATCTCACGCACTATTTACCGAATTTCTGTATGCAATTTCTGTGTGCAATATTAACTTCCCTTGTTTCCTCTACGTGGTAGACGAAGTATGAATGACTTTTAAGAATTATAAGTCCTCTTCTATAGACTGAGTTTATTTGCAGATATAAAAATGAGATTTCAACACAAATCCAAGGTTTTGGCGTATCAACTGTGACATAAGTTCTGAATATTATGCTCAGATCAAAACGTAACTTCTTTATCTACACCTAGACATGAGGTCCAACTAACGTTTCGTAAATGTCAAATACATTTTGTAGAGATAGCATCTGTCCCTCTGAGCGAGTTATAATTGGTGCTGGTGTTACAAACTAGCGAGCGCTATCTGACCCATAAAGTTTGAACTTTGAATTGCAATTGGACGAGACCATTGTTGCATATAGACTATTTTCTAATATTTCCCATAGATTTACCCTGCATAACTTGTCAAATGCTTTCTTAAAACCAATAAAGAACATAATGGTATATTTCCAGGTTATTTTACAGACGCGTTTGTGCGTGTTTTTATTTGAACCTTTTACTATAAATACCTTATTTTTCAGAAAGTCTTAAAAGAAGTATGCCCAGTGAGATGCAGTACTTATTGTTTTTAATCTAAGTACATATATAGTAGAGAAACATATAAATGGACTAGTTATTTCTAAGAAAAGGTAAATTATCTGAGTTAAATTTGTATGATATGTGGTAAAGCAGGAACAAATCGCCTTGCCGCTGAAACTTCATATTAAACTTCTTTTTCAAGTCAAGTGCTTACAATAAAGATAAAATAAAGATGAATAAGACTTCTCAAGGTAATGTAATAAAATTTGCCAAACTGAGTATATTCAGAATACGTAATTAACTATGCACTTATAATTATCTAATATTAGCAGCATGGTTAAACAATTTGCAATGAAATGTTGTTCTTTAAGTAATTACATGTATTTTTAGTATTATGATACATGACATTCGATTGTGATTAAGAAATACCAAGGAAATAACACGAATCCATATATTGACTACATCATATAACATTGCATTTAAGTTCGGGTCAAATACTTGCACTATTATGTATTATATCTGCTTAGTTGCTTTTATAGATTTGTTTATAAATGCAATGCAGTTAGGTCAAACATAGTATTTTAAATTAATTATTAAATTTTGCTTTGTAAGTTTGATTTACCAGATGTAATCATTTATCGTGACAAAGTGGCAATTCCAGATTGAAACTTAAAATCTGCGTAAGCCAATTCCCTCTCCCATTCTTTATAACTGCTTTGGAGATAGAAATAACTATTTCATCAAACTATTGTATAAATGTTAGAAATAATAACAGCTAATATGTGATACTCATCTTGCTAATTTCCGGTAGAAGTGACGTAGAATAAATAGCACTTGATAAAGGACATTATATTAATAATTACGCAGTGTCAGTTAATATTTGGGTTAGGTTATTATGATCTAAAATTGAATTAACAAAAGTAAACATGTAACCCCTCTAGTTTAATGTCCACTCTTTTTCATTGACTTATCTTGTATTAAAGCAATTGGATGTAATTTATATTGTTAAAATCGCGATAATCCTTTCTAAATTAAAGCTAATATAAACTGCCTTAATTAAAAAAAACAATGCCCATTCGACGTAATAAGATTTGAACCAGCATTTTTTTTTTATTTTATTTTATCCATCGATCAGCAATTATGCTTTACAGATGTTTGTTATAAGATACATAGGAACAGGACACATAACAATGGAGGTAGCCATGAACGACTCCTCTAACTAAATATGGAGGATAACTGTAACACAAATTGAGAACTTAAAGTCTTATGGTAGTAATCACGTGTCTGAGTCTGTGCTGGAGACGTCACTCAGGAGAAGATCTTGGGGCAGTCTGCGCTTCAGGCGAGTTGGCTGGCGAGTGCGACAGCCGAGACGGTACGTAACAGCTCCAGGGACCTCCTGGAGATGGTAAAAGAATGGACGTGCCAGGCGTCGGATGTATTGGTGAACGGGTAAAAGACCAAACTCATGATGAAGCTGCTGGTTTCGGATGAACCATGGAGCGTTTGTAACTGTACGAAGCACCCTGTTTTGTAGTACCTGCAGTCGGCGGAGATTAGTCTTACAGGTGCCACCCCAGACTGGAGCTGCATAGGTAAAAATAGGACGGACTAGAGATGTGTAAAGAAGCAGGGAGGATTCATAACCAAGTGAAGTGCGCCTGTTGAGTAGAGGGTACAGTTTTGATAGCCGGGCAAACGCAAGCGTAACAGACCGACAGATGTGGGCGTTCCAAGTAAGTCGGGTGTCCAGTAACACCCCAAGGTATTTCACTGGCACATTGCTTGGTAACCATGAGAGCGGTTCCCCCAGCAGCCGTAGTGAAGGAGGATCCCTATAAGGTCGTAAAGAGAAGATCTTAACCTCTGTCTTGTTAGTATTGAGGGAAATGCGCCAGTGAGAGAACCAATGAGCTAATTGATCTAGGGCAATTTGCAGTTTCTGAATGGCATGAAGAATATTGGCGTGAGAATAATAGAGAGCAGTATCATCTGCGTATAACGCCGTACAAACTGGAGCTATATCAGGAAGATCATAAGTGAATATATTAAAGAGGAGTGGTGCAAGTACTGAACCTTGAGGTACACCTGCTAAAATAGGCCGTCGGGTGGATGTGAAACCAGCAATGCGCACCACAAAGGTTCTATTGGTGAGAAAACTTGCTATGATTTGTATCAGATAATAAGGGAGACCAATGCGATATGCCTTAAGTAGTAGTCCACTGTGCCACACCTTGTCGAATGCCTGGGCGATATCTAGGAATGCTGCTACGGTGTATTGCCTGTTTTCGAAACCTTGAATAATAGACTGCGTGATTCTGAGCAATTGGTGAGTGGTAGCATGCTTCGGGCGAAAGCCAAACTGAAAAGACGGAATTATCTGATTATGGATCAAAAAATGAGAAATACGTTGATGAATAATCTTTTCAAAAAGCTTAGAAAGTGTAGGTAATAAGCTGATTGGTCTGTAACTTGAGGGAAGATTTTTTGGCTTGTTGGGCTTGTGGAAGACTATAATTTCCGCATGTTTCCATGTAGATGGAAAATGACCAATGCGCAGAGCAGCATTGAAGATTGATGATAAATAAGCTAGGGCTTTGTTTGTCAAATTCTTCAGCACAACGTTAGGGATAAGGTCATGACCGGGAGACTTTTTAACGGGAAGACGATGAATAAAGCGGGACAATTCACGTGGAGTAGTGAACGAAATTCTGTTGTGCGCTGTAGGACGAAGTTGGTACTCAAGGAGTTCCCTGTCCACGGAAGAGGGAATATTAGAGTCAAGACAGGTGTTAGGCGTGAATGTACGCTCGTAGTGAGTAGCTAGAGCGTCACACTTGGCAGCAGAGTCACTCAAAAGGGTCCCATCAACCTGAAGAGGTGGAATCACTGTCGGCTCTCGGAGAATCCTCTTAGTGATGTTCCATAAGGTATGATCTCCGGGACGGATAGTGGCTAATTGTCGCTGGTACTCCTGAAATCGGTGTTGCTCTAGTGCGGTCCGTACTTGTCGAATGAGACTATTTAATCTTTGGCGCAGCCAGGGTAGACGCTGACGTTGCCACAATCGACGGATGCGATGTTTCTCTTGGATGAGTTGAGTAATATGGATAGGCAAGGAGGGGAAATGGCGAGGTTGAGGACTGCGGACAGTAGAGGATCGTACACTGGAAGAGAGCGCAGAGGTAAAATGGTGAACGGCAGTGTCAATGGCATCCGCATTACCCAGTTGATAAGAGGTGTGGAGTGCAGCATCCAGGTGTGTGCGAAAGATGTCCCAGTTGACAAAACCATCGATGAGTCGCGGGATTTGTGGCAAAATATCAGGAGTGAGGTTAAATGTGACCAACACTGGACAGTGATCGGAATCGAGCGCTGGCAGTGCAGAAATCGATGCAGGTAATCGTATATTGCGATGTACCCCAATGTCCAAAATGTCAGGAGCTACCTGTGGGTTGCCAGAATAGTAAGTCGGTTCTGTGGGAGCCAGTATGTGAAGACCAGTGGCATTAATAGTGTCAAACAGACGCCGTCCATTCGGGTTTGTGACTCTACAGCCCCAAGAAGTGTGCTTCGAGTTCAAATCCCCTAGCAAGAGAGTGCAGCTTTCTGCTGGGAAAAGGAAAGAGAAATAGTGAGTATTAAGCTTACTATTTGGGGGCTTGTAAGCACTCATTAGAACGAGATCGTTGCTATCGCGAAGCGAGAGTTTAACGCCCACTACCTCAAAACCGGGAATCACAGGTAGGAATGAACCAGCATTGAATTTAAGACACTGAATGTTAAAACAATCTAGTTTAAAGTGCGTTTGTTTTACTATATTTCAGTGAGATATCTCTGCATAACTGTCCCAGATTAGCGTCTTTCAAACTTTCTGCAGCTTATTCGCAGTGACGTAATAATTTACTAATTAATTCTGATTAGGTAGAAAAATATCGTTAAGACCAGTGACTGTAGAAGAGTGGGTATACTTTTGGATCTCTACCCTTTCCCCTATTATTTATAAATCCCCCCAAAGTATATTTTACCATACGGTATGCTAGGTTTGCTAAAATAATAAAATGTTTAAGTTAAATCAAACTAAAATTATGAAATTAGAAACAAAGACTTCAATAATGTTTAAAAACATTTAGTTTCATATTTAATAAAACTATACAAATTTATGACTAGCTTCTTTTTAGAAATAATTGTTTGGAGGCTTCTGAAAATTATCAAACATTTCATTAGTGGGTTTTCAAAATACAATTCGTTTAGGAAAGTGGAAAATAAGAAATAATGCTGTCTACAGTTTATCTTATGCACAGATACAAATTAAATCTTTCAAACTGTGCATTCAACGTTTCAGAACCTGGCATATGATAAAAACGACCTGTATTTAAATGTTAACTTATCTTGTACTGTGAGAAAAATAGTCATTTGATTAACAAACCATTTTTCCAGGTATTGCTTGAACTTTCCCTGAAGCTACTTTTTAATGAGTTTACAGAACTTCCGGTACAAATGTTCACTTCTTCCTATGTAACTTTTGCCTGAATGTAATAGTTTTCATATCTACGAGAGGTGAAACTAATATTGTAAATGTTCCACAAAGTTCGACATTAATCGACATATCTGAAACAGAAATTGCTTTTTCAATTAAGTGTATATACACACACAATATTCAACTTGCAGCGTTTCCAAAACCGCAAATATTCCATATCACTGGAAAACTGCATTTTCTGATCCAGCAAAAACAAATTCCAATACTTATTCCCTTCCCCTAGCAATGCTGACAAGGTACGATTCAATTTCCTACGTTTTAAAAAACAAAATATGTAGCAACTCTTTCACAGTCCAACATTTCAACACATTCAAGTGTTTCAGAAGGCCGTGCTGTTTACGGAAGTGGAGATCGTATAAGTTCCGTTGATAATTGTTTACTTTGCAACTACAGTTTTGTTTCCTTAAGATTAGTATCGTTCTAGAAGTTAAACTAATCATTAGTTTATTGTGCACAAGAAAAATCAGGACTTTCTATAGTTCATCTCTTACAATAAGAAATATACAGCATTAAGAAACCTAAGTCTTTATTTGCCACACAGCAGTTTCGAAGCTCTCACCATTGAAATTAAAGACATGAGCAAGTAAATAATAAAGCTCTTAGTAATGTTAACAAATCAGATGTGCCTCCGCCAAACTACTCGTACATTTGTAACGTCGTGGACACGAATAAGCTTTTATTGGAATTGTAAAGTTGGTACCTATAAACAGATGACAATCAGCGACAGTCATTTTTTCCAGACCCTGCATCAACCTATACTATGTCCAACGCCTAGGTAGCGTGGTGGCAGAATGTCTGCCTCACGTTCAAGAGGTCCCGAGTTTGAATCTCGGTCAGGGTGAGTTACCTGGATAAGGTTCTTTCCAGGGTTTTCCCTTATCCTGAAAGACAAATGTCGGGGTAACTCAAAGCTCTATGGACCCTGGGCTCATTTGAGCATCATTTCATCCATTCCATTCATCGTCCGATATGACTAAACTTTGGAGGACGTAAATTACACACACACACACACACACACACACACACACACACACACACACACACACACACACACACACACACACACACACACACACACACACACACACACACACACACACACACACACACACACACACACACACACACACACACACACACACACACACACACACACACACACACACACACACACACACACACACACACACACACACACACACACACACACACACACACACACACACACACACACACACACACACACACACACACACACACACACACACACACACACACACACACACACACACACACACACACACACACACACACACACACACACACACACACACACACACACACACACACACACACACACACACACACACACACACACACACACACACACACACACACACACACACACACACACACACACACACACACACACACACACACACACACACACACACACACACACACACACACACACACACACACACACACACACACACACACACACACACAACGAGAGAATATCACTCGGAGTCCACGTGCGTTCGGAATGGCAGTACTATTACCGCTTAGTTAAGTATAATATTATTATGAATTAATACATATATATATATATATATATATATATATATATATATATATATATGCATTTTAAACACAAAAATTACTTATTTATTCAAGCTAACCGCTTAATCACTTCGTTAAATATAATATTAATACAAGTGTTCAAGCTAAGTATCACGTAGCACACTATTACTATCCATGAAAATTAACTGTTACTTAGCTTAAGGTGATAGGTTCTTCGTTAAAAATGAACTGATTAACTTTTCAGCGGATTGCTGACCTCATAAACCCACCACAGACAACATCCAACACTGATCTGGCACGTGGTCTCTTCTTGCTGGAAGTTGAAACTTCACCGAATGTGGCTTTTTGCTTGCGTGCAAAATTAATATTAATTACATAAAATCCAATAATGTTCATTTTATTTTGCTGTATAACCGCGGATGCTGGCAGAGCTTTTACCAAACCTAATAACATTTACCAAACCTAAATGAACTTAATATCAATAAAATTATCTATAGCTACTGGAAGTCATGCTGAAAATGGAATTTAAGCACTTTTGGTTATCCCAGCTAATACAACTAATAGTGAAATTAAACATAATTAAACTTCATTTATTATACAATCCAAGTAGTAAATATAATTCCATCTACCAAAATGTTAATATTCACGCAATAGCTATTAGTAATGCTACATCTCCAACCCTATTTGATAAATCAGTTAATATTCCAACATTATAAGATTTGACATTTTGATAATAAATGAAAACCTTAACTTTAAGTTTAACCTGATAACTTTCTAGGTACACTTTCCGATACACCTACTTTGTTACGACTTATCTCATCTTAATAACGAGAGCGACGGGCGATGTGTGCAATGTAATTTTTACCGCTCACACATTTATTACAATTTTTTATATTTATACCTATTATAATTGGTGGATTTGGTAATTGATTAGTTCCTTTAATACTTGCAGCTCCTGATATAGCTTTTCCCCGAAAGCTGGAAATCAACACACCGTTAACTCAAATGTTAACTTCACCACTTCATCGATAGCAGATTCTGTAAATTTTTCACAGAAATTGTTAAATACATTCAATATTATTATCTTTTCACCACTTCGTAAAGGCTTTCCGCGCGCATGTTTAACAGTACTCGCCAGTTCCGCCATGATTCACAACTGGATATGCCTCTCAGCTTCAATATGCGCGCGCAGCATGATTTACTTTACAAACTAATTTATCTATCTATTAGTATATGTTTTTTATAGTTGAAACATGCTTAGTATGCACTTTTTGTATGCTTTAGCAAAACGAACTCAAGACTCCACACTTCAGTATCAGCACTTTTTCAAGGGACTATTTACACGGTGAGGACATCATGGACATTGTGAAGAAGGCGCGCTACGATCAACGGTCACGTGGTTTTGTTTACATCTACTTTATTCTCCTGCTGTATGCAGTATAGTTTTAATGTCTGCGAGTAAGTGCAAATAAATGTTTGCAATTTTAGACATGGGGAAAAGGCTAAAAAGTTGTCTATGCGTGTATATACTGTAGAGTTTGAGTAATTAATCGAGAGCTACTGTTTTAAATCAAAACAGTGTTTTAGTTAACTGATGGAAATTAATAATTTCTCCACACTAGTCGTGTCAGGAAGGCACGTTGACCATGGTAGCTCAAAGGTTAAGAGCGACTGGACGGAAAACAGCAGATCCGTGGTTCAAATCCCGGCCATGGCATTGAATTTTTCATGTTGACTCTATCCATCAAAAACAGTGTTTGCTGCTTCAGGGAACTCTTTCGTAGTGAATGTTGATAGGAAGGAATCCTTTAAGGCAAGGCTACACTGGAAATTCACCGAAAAGGTTGAAAATCGTGGAATTTTCCTTTTTTTGGCATTGTTTAGTAGCTTAGGGTGTGCAGTAATAGATGGCATGCTACTTTTATTTGCAGAATTTTAGGTCATCGCGTGACAATTTAAGGAGACCTTTAACAATCATTTAACTAACAATCGTTACTCTAAAATTAATTTTCTGAGAAACTCTTTCCTGACACTTTTCAGTATACAAAATGCCTCATGCGTCAAACTTTTTCATTTAACTTGTTGAATCTTACAGGACAGGTCCATAATATGTAAACTTTACATTCCCCTTTTTTGTTAGTGCGTTTTTAAAATTGTATGGTTTTAAATAACAAAAAAGTTAATATTTTCAAAATTTAAGGGCTATAACATGGAAAATATTTTAAAATAAATGCTATAAGAATATTCCGAAAATTAATAATGAGTTTCTCTATACTAGCCGATAACAAAAATTCAACTTAAAAACTCAAATTTTTGACGCGTAGAACATTTTATATAGCGGGTAATTTTTACAATATTTTCACAAAAAATAATAATTAATAAACTATTTGGTACGGCAACATGAAAATTTGTGCAAGTTTAAAATGATATCCTAATTATGTAGCTAAATTTTCTTAATGACAGATTTATTATTATAGAAGTTGGGAGTTTCAGTGTATAGCCTTGCCTGGAGAGGAAGTCTGAGAATTAACAAAGCAGTGCACTGATATCCGTTATCTAGCTGTTCGCTAAAGGGGATTAATATAATACGAAAGGGGCAGGTACTGATATGGGGGCACGCGATTCTTTGTAGCCAATTAGCATCTACAGCCCTGAATATATTATTATAATGATGTGGGTCATTAATATGTCTCTCTAAAAAGGCAACGTATCGACTGCAGATAATAACGCCGCGAAAGAAAAAAAACAGGAATTCCAAGCGAAAAGTCCTGGCAACTAATCCGAACTTCCAAGAGATTCTACCTACGCGCTGTTGTGAAGCGGAAGTTGGAAGGCCGCATGGTAAACAATTATTTCTTTGGTATACCTTTGTTGATTTCGTTACCTTTCTTCAGAGGGGACATTTCTGCAACGTATTCATGACCAGGCATTAAGGATTTAAGTGCCCTGGAACACAATTTGTAACTTTTAAACTGTCTGATATAAAACTTGAAACTACCACATACATTCTTCTGAAACCACATTTTACATCAAAATATGTCTTGTACACTTAGCCGACTCTCAAGTAATTACAATATTCATATAAGACACGGTTCTTCCATTGGTTACTTTCACTCTGATAAAGCGTTTGACTACAAATGCGGTCCTAATTGGAGTACAATACGCGTC